>SJYA01002027.1:1126795-1307256 GCA_006410615.1 Neotragus moschatus
CTTGGACAGGGGTGGCTCCACGCAAATGTCCATTGAGTTGGTGATGCCATCCAACCATTTCATCCTCTGTCCTCCCCTTCTTCTCCTGCCCTCAATCTTCCCCAGCATCAGAATCTTTTCAAATGAGTCAACTCTTTGCATCAGGTGGCCAAAATATTGGAGTTTCAGCTTCAACATCAGTTCTTCCAATGAACACCCAGGGTTGATCTCATTTAGGATGGACTGGTCAGATCTCCTTGCAGTCCAAGGGACTCTCAAGAGTCTTCTCCAACACTGTAGTTCAAAAGCATCTATTCTTTGGCACTCAGCTTTCTTTATAGTCCAACTCTCACATCCATACATGAGGACTGGGAAAACCATAGCTTTGAATAGACGGACCTTTGTTGGCAAAGTAATGTCTCTGCTTTTGAATATTCTCTTTAAGTTGGTCATAACTTTCCTTCCAAGGAGTAAGCATCTTTTAATTCATGGATGCAGTCACCATCTGCAGTGATTTTGGAGCTCCCCAAAATAAAGACAGCCACTGTTTCCACTTTTCCCCCATTTATTTGCCATGAAGTGATGGGACTGGATGCCGTGATCTTTGTTTTCTGAATGGTGAGCTTTAAGCCAACTTTTTCACTCTCCTCTTTCACTTTCATCAAGAGGCTCTTTGTTCTTATTCACTTTCTACCATAAGAATAGTGTCATCTGCATATCTGAGGTTATTGACATTTCTCCCAGCAATCTTTTATTTTTTTTCATCTCAGGTGTACATGAGTTCCCAGTCTTGAACCGCCCCCTCCGCCTCCCACTCCACATCAACTNCTCTCCTCTTTCACTTTCATCAAGAGGCTCTTTGTTCTTATTCACTTTCTACCATAAGAATAGTGTCATCTGCATATCTGAGGTTATTGACATTTCTCCCAGCAATCTTTTATTTTTTTTCATCTCAGGTGTACATGAGTTCCCAGTCTTGAACCGCCCCCTCCGCCTCCCACTCCACATCAACTCTCTGGATCATCCCCATGCACCAGTCCAAGCATCCTGTATCCTGAACCGAATATAGACCAATGATTCGTTTCCCACACGACAGCATACATGTTTCAGTGCCATTCTCCCAAACCTTCCCCCCCACCCAAAGTCCAAAAGTCCATTCCATGCATCTGTGTCTCTTTTGCTATCTTGTATACAGGGTTATCATCACCATGTTTCTAGATTCCATATATATGAGTTAGTATACTGTATTGGTGCTTTTCTTTCTGGCTTACTTTACTCTGTATAATTGGCTCCAGTTTCATCCATCTCATTAGAACTGATTCAAATGTATTCTTTTTAATGGCTGAGTAATACTCCATTGTGTATATGTACCACAGCTTTATTATCCATTCTCCCAGCAATCTTAATTACAGCTTGTGCTTCATGCAGCTCAGCATTTCTCATGATGTACTCTGCATATAAGTTAAATAATCAGGGTAACAATATACCAATGCCCTCATAGTACTCCTTTTCCTATGTGGAATCGGTCTGTTGTTCCATGTCCAGTTCTAACTGTTTCTTCCTGACCTGCATACAGGTTTGTCAAGAGGCAGGTCAGGTGGTCTGGTATTCCCATCTCTCCAAGAATTTTCCACAGTTTATTGTAATCCACAGATTCAAATGCTTTGACATCGTCAGTAAGTAGAAACAGATGTTTATGTGAAATTCTCTTGCTTTTCAATGATCCAGCCAATGTTGGCAATTTGATCTCTGGTTCCTTTGCCTTTTCTAAAACCAGCTTGAACATCTAGAATTCCATGGTTCATATATTGCTGAAGCCGGGCTTGGAGAATTTTGAGCGTTAGTTTACTAGCATGTGAGATGAGTACAATTGTGCAGTAGTTTGAGGATTCTTTGTCATTTACTTTCTTTTGGGTTAGAATGAAAACTGACCTTTTCCAGTCCTGTGGCCACTGATGAGTTTTCCAAATTTGCTGGCATATTGAGTGCAGCACTTTCACAGCATCATCTTTTAGGATTATAAATAGCTCACTTGGAATTCCATCACCTCCCCTAGCTTTGTTTGTAGTGATGCTTTTTAAGGCCCACTTGACTTCACATTCCAGGATGTCTGGCTCTAGGTGAGTCATCACACCATCGTGATTAACTGGGTATTGAAGATCTTTTTTGTGCAGTTCTTCTGTGTATTATTGCCACCTATTCTTAATAACTTCTGCTTCTTTCAGGTCTATACTGTTTCTGTCCTGTATTGCACTCATCTTTGCATGAAATATTCCCATGGTATCTCTAATTTTATTGAAGAGATCTCTAGTCTTTCCCATTCTATTGCTTTCCTCTATTTCTTTGCATTAATCACTGAGGAAGGCTTTCTTATCTCTCCTTACTATTCTTTGGAACTCTAGATTCAAATGGGTATATCTTTCCTTTTCTTCTTTGCTTTTCATTTCTCTTCTTTTCACAGCAATTTTTAAGGCTTCTTCAGACAATCATTTTACTTTTTGCATTTCTTTTTCTTGGGGATAGTCTTGATCCCTATCTCCAGTGCAATATCATGAATCTCTGTCCATAGTTCATCAGGCATTGTTTATCTGATCTAGTCTGTTAGATCTATTTCTCACTTCCACTTTATAACCATAAGATATTTGATTTAGGTCATACGTGAATGATCTAGTGGTTTTCCCCACTTTCTTCAATTTAAAGCTGAATTTGGCAATAAGGATTTCATGATCTGAACCATAGTCCACTCCTGGTCTTGTTTTTGCTGACTGTATAGAGCTTCATCATCTTTGGCTACAAAGAATATAATCTTCTGACTCTGCTGTTGGCCATCTGGTGATGTCCATGTGTAGAGTCTTTTCTTGTGGTATTGGAAGAGGGTGCTTGCTATAACCAGTGAGTTTTCTTGGCAGAACTCTATTAGCCTTTGTCCTGCTTCATTCTGTACTCCATGGCCAAATTTTCCTATTACTCCAGGTTTTTCTTGACTTCCTACTTTTGCATTCCAGTCCCCTATAAAGAAAAGGACAACTTTTTTGGGTGTTTGTTCTAAAAGGTCTTGTAGGTCTTCATGCTGCTGCTGCTGCTAACTCACTTCAGTCATGTCCGTCTCTGTACGATCCCATAGACTGCAGCCCACCAAGCTCCAACCCAGCAAGAACACTGGAGTGGGTTGCCAATCCCTTCTCCAATGCATGAAGGTGAAGTGGCTCAACTCTCCGCGACTCCATGGACTGCAGCTTACCAGGTTCCTCTGTCCATGGGATTTTCCAGGCAAGAGTACTGGAGTGGGTTACTATTGCCTTCTCCATAGGTCTTCATAGAATCATTCAATTTCAGCTTCCTCACCGTTACTGGTCAGTTATACGGTAGAAGTGGCAAATAGATTAATCCTTTGTCAGACTAATCCCTTGTCTGATAGAGTGCCTGAAGAACTATGGACAGAGTTTCATAACATTGTATCAGAGGTGCTGACTAAAACCATCCCCAAGAAACACAAATGCAAAAAGCAAAATGGTTGTCTGAAAAAGCCTTAGAAATAGCAAAGAAACGAAGAGAAACAAAAGGCAAAGGAGTAAAAGCAAAGATTTACTCATCTGAATGCAGAGTTCCAAAGAAGAGCACAGAGAGATAGAAAAGCATTTTTAAGTGAACAATGCAAAGAAATAGAGGAAAACAGTGGAATGGGAATGACTAGAGATCTCCTCAATAAAATTTGAGGTACCAAGGAAGCATGTCATGCAAAGATGGGCACAATAAAAGACAAAAATTGTATGGCCCTAACAGGAGCAGAAGTTGTTTATGATAAGGTGGCAAGAATACACTGAAGATCAAAAAATATCTTCATGACCCAGATAACCATGATGATGTGACCACTCATCTAGAGCCAGACATCCTGGAGTGTGAAATCAAGTGGGCCTTAGGAAACATCACTATGAACAAAGCTAGTGGAATTGATGGAATTCCAGTTGAGCTATTTCAAATCCTAAGAAGATGATGCTGTGAAAGTGGTTCACTCAATATGCCAGCAAATTTGGAAAACTCAGGCAAGGCCACAGGACTGGAAAAGGTCAGATTTCACACAATCCCAAAGAAGGGTAATGACAAAGAATGTTCAAGTACTAATTTCCTATGTTAGCAAATTTATGCTGAAAATCCCTCATGCTTGGTTTCAACGGCATGTGAACCAAGACATTGCACATATATAAGTTGGATTTAGGAAAGGCAGACGAACCAGAGATCAAATTGCCAAATCATTTAGATCATAGAAAAAGCTAGAGAATATCAGAAAAACATCTACTTCTACTTCTTTGACTATGCTAAGTCCTTTGACTGTGTAGATCACAACAAACTGTGGAAAACTTTGAAGAGATGGGAATACCAGATCACCTGACCTGCCTCTTGTGTAACCTGTATGCAAGTCAAGTAGCAACAGTTAGAACCAGACATGAAACAACAGATTTGTTCCAAATTGGGAAAGGAATATATCAAGACTGTATACTGTCACCTGCTTATTTATCTTATATGAAGAGAACATCATGCGAAATGCCAAGCTGGATGAATCACAAGCTGGAATCATGATCTTGGGGAGGATTATCAATAACTTTAGATATACAGATGATACCACCCTTGTGGCAGAAAGTGAAGAGGAACTAAAGAGCTTCTTGAAGGGGAAAGAAGAGAGTGACAAAGTTGGCTTAGAAATCAACATTCAAAAAACTAAAATCACGGCATCTAGTCCCATAACTTCATGACAAATAGAGGCAGAAACAATGGCAGACTTTACTTTCTAGGGCTCCTAAATCATTGTGGACATTGACTGCAGCCATGAAATTGAAAGACACTTGTTCCTTGGAAGAAAATAAAGTACAGTATATTAAAAAGCAGACATTACTTTGCCTACAAATTTCAGTATAGTCAAAGCTATGGTTTCTTGAGTAGTCATGTACACATGTGAGAGTTGGACAATAAAAAAATAGCATTAAAGAATTGACGCCTTCAAACTGTGGTGTTGTAGAAGACTCTTGAGAGTCTCTTGGACAGAAGGAGATCAAACCAGTCAGTCCTAAAGGAAATCAACCCTGAATATTCATTGTAAGGACAGATGCTGAAGCTGAAGTTCATATACTTTTACCACCTGATGTGCAGAGCTGACTCGCTGGAAAAGACTTTGATGCTGGGAAAGAGTGAAGGCCTGAGGAGAAGAGGACAACAGACCATCAGATGGTTGCATGGCTTCATCAACTCAATGGACATGTATTTGAGCAAACTCTAGGAGATGGCTGGAGAAGTAATAACACCCCACTCCAGTACTCTTTCCTGGAAAATTCTATGGATGGAGGAGCCTGGTGGGCTGCAGTCCATGGGGTCACTAAGAGTCAGACACGACTGAGCCACTTCACTTTCACTTTTCACTTTCATGCATTGGAGAATGAGATGGCAACCTACTCCAATGTTCTTGGTTAGAGAATCCCAGGAATGGGGAAGCCTGATGGGCTGCCATCTATGGGGTCACATAGAGTCAGACACAACTGAAGCAACTTAGCAGTAGCAGCAGCAGCAGCAGCAGCTAGGAGATGGTGAAGTATAGAGAAGCCTGCTGTGCTGTAGTCCATGGGGTTGAAAGCAGTTGGATATGGCAGAGGGACTGAACTACAATAGCGAAATATTAAGGTTTAAATGCCAAGTTGTGGTATAGTCTTTGATATTTAAATAGCCAATCAGGGTTTATATCAGATCTAAAGTTTAGAAAGTATTCAAATTGTAACATTAAAAATAACTTTTCTCCTACTGGCCTTCTAAGAGATATTAATGTCAATAGTAGAAAATAACAGAAGGACAAAGAAAATAAGTGTCATTGAATGTTTTCAAGTCTTTCAAAGGTGCAAGCTTTTACTACTCGTAAGAACTACTTTTTTAAAATTAAAGTTTCTCACAAAATTCTCAGCTTTTAAAAATGCTCTGCTGCTGCTGCTGCTGAGTCGCTTCAGTTGTGTCCGGCTCTGTGCGACCTCAGAGAAAGCAGCCCACCAGGCTCCGCTCCCCCTGGGATTCTCCAGGCAAGAACACTGGAGTGGGTTGCCATTTCCTTCTCCAATGCGTGAAAGTGAAACGTGAAAATGAAGTCGCTCAGTCATATCCGACTCTTTGCGACCCCATGGACTGCAGCCCACCAGTCTCCTCTGTCCATGGGATTTGCCAGGCAAGAGTACTGGAGTGGGGTGCCATTGCCTTCTCTGTAAAAATGCTCCAAACTGCCATATTAACCATTATTCTTATCAATATAATGAATTATCTCATGTATATTATGACTTTTAAATACCATCTGTTTTAGCATATATATTTTTTAAATATGAGAATTAAAATCATGCTTTTCTCACTTGGCAAATTCTTTACTGCAATTTTATGTTGTACGTGTAAAATCATTTCTTATGGGTTTGTTCTAGGTATTTGTAACCCATTTAAGTTTTCAAGGATAAGAGTAGATTTTATTATTTGTCCACCTTACCCTAGCACCTCTTTCCTGAAGCTGTCATGTGCATATAATATAAAAGTTAAACACAATAGTGGTATACCTACCACTGACAGTTGTGCATATCTGTGCAACATTCAGTGTCACATCTTCACGACTACTGCTTCATCTGGCCTTCAATTAAAATATTCAGGAAGGTATATAATTCCCAGTGCAGAAATTGTTAAGAACTGTAACTGTTACATGCCTTTTCATTGCCTAAAATTAATAGGTACTCTTCACATATTTAATACATTTGCATAAATTTCCATATTCCATACCTCTGTAGTTGCTTTCCTGTCATCTTCCCTAAAAGGGAGAACATAAATACCTTTTTCTTATTGAAATTAGCTTTAAGTGCCTGTTTTATTTTTAACAAAATTATTCCAAAATAAATTAATTTCACAACCTAGTAGTATCCTTTATATTACACGTACTTAACGAAAATTCCAGTAATCAGTAGCATATAACAAATCAATAAGTAATTTTGTATGTTAGTCATTCAATCATGTCCAATTCTTTGTGACCCTATAGACTGTGGCCTGCCAAGATCCTCTGTCCATGGAATTCTCCAGGCAAGAATACCAGAGTGGGTAGCCATTCCATTCTCCAGAGGATCTTCCTGACCCAGGGATTAAACCTGGGTCTTCTGCATTGCAGGCAGATTCTTTACCATGTGAGCCATCAGGGAAGACAATATTTCACATCTATTATGTAATTTAGTAGTTTATATTTATATATAAGTAATGTAATATTTTGCATCTATTATGAAGATGTAAACTCTTTTACATGCATTCACTTTTACTTTCCATTATCTTTTCACATGGACTTCATCTTAAAACAAGTTTTGTATATTCTATGGAAATAAGTCTAAGACTCATCCAATGCACCTAACTTTTAGAGACAAAAACATGGGAAAAAAGCTGCATAAATCTCTGAAAAAATATTACTTATCTAATAATCAATTTTAATTTTTAAAATATTTACACTTTTTTCAAGCCTGGAACTTTAATTATGAATTAGCATTATAATGATTTTAAATTATATGTAAGAGAGTACTTTATTTTAAGACTGTGTAATCTGTATAAGTACTGGTGTACTCAATATAGAAAAACATCTATTTCTGCTTTATTGACTATACCAGACTGTGTGGTATATATATATATAGTGGTATGTGTATATATATATATATATATACAGACTATTTGACTATGTGGATGACAACAAACTGTGGAAAATTCTTAAAGAGATAGGAATACTAGACGATCTTACCTCCTGAGAAAGCTGTATGCAGGTCAAGAAGCAACAGTTAGAACTGAACATGGAACAACAGACTGCTTGCCAATTGGGAAATGAGTACATCGAGGCTATATATTGTCACCCTGCTTATTTAACTTATATGCAGAGTACATCATGTGAAATGCCCGGCTGTATGAAGCACAATCTGGAATATAGATTGCTGGGAGAAATATCATTAACCTCAGATAGGCAGACGACACCACCTTATGGCAGAAAGCGAAGAGGAATCAAAGAGCCTCTTGATGAAAATGAAAGAGGAGAGTGAAAAATTTAGCTTAAAACTCAGCATTCAAAAAACTAAGATCATGGCATCCAGCCCCATCATTGCATGGCAAACAAATGGGCAAAGAATGGAAACAGTGAGAAACTTTATTCTGGGGGGCTCCAAAACCACTGCAAATGGTGACTGCAGCCATGAAATTAAAAGATACTTGCTTCTTAGAAGAAAAGCTGTGACCAACCTAGATAGCATATTAAAAAGCAGAGACATTAATTTGCCTACAAAGTTCCATCTAGTCAAAGCTATGACTTTCCAGTAGTCATGTATGGATGTGAGAGTTGGACTATAAAGAAAGCTGACTGCTGAAATACTGATGCTTTTGAATGTGATGTTGGAGAAGACTCTTGAGAGTCTCTTGGATGGCAAGGAGGTCAAACCAGTCAATCTAAAGAAAATCAGTCCTGAATATTCACTGGAAAGACTGATACTGAAGCTGAAACCCTGATACTTTGTCCACCTGATGTGAAGAACTGACTCATTGGAAGTAATGATGGGAAAGACTGAAGGCAGGATGAGGGGGGATGACAGAAGATGCAATGGTTGGATATCATCACCAACTCGATGGACATGAGTTTGAGTACACTCTGGGAGCTGGCGGTGGATAGGAAAGCCTGGCATGGCACAGTCCATGAGGTTGCAGAGAGTCTGACACAACCAAGCAACTGAACTGAACTGAACTGAACCATCTTATCTTCTGTTGCCTCCTTTACTTCCTGCCTTCAATCTTTTCCAGCATAAGGGTCTTTTCTAGTGAGTCAGCTCTTTGCATCAGAGTGCCAAATATCTGAGCTTCAGCTTTAGCATCAGCTCTTCCAGTGACTATTGAGTTTATTTCCTTTTGGACTGACTGATTTGATCTCTTTGCTGTCAAAGGGACTCGCAAGAGTCTTCTCCAGCACCACAATTCTAAAGCATTGATTTTTCAGCATTCAGCCTTCTTTATGGTCCATCATCATCGTGTGTGTGTGTCTGTGTAAGTGTTAGTCACATATTTGACTCTTTGTGATGCCATGGACTGTAGACTGCCAGACTCCTCTGTCCATGGAATTCTCCAGGCAGGAATACTAAAGTGGGTAGCCTATCCCTTCTCCAGGGTATCCTCTCTCCCCAGGTATTGAACCTGGGTCTCCTGCATGGCAGGCAGATTCTTTACCAGCTGAGCCAATAGGTAAGCCTCCCATCATCATTAGAGAATCACAAATTAAAACAACAATGGAGCAATTATATGCCAATAAATTGGACAACGTGGAAGAAATGGACAAATTCTTAGACAAGTACAACTTTCCAAAACTGAACCAGGAAGAAATAGAAAATCTTAACAGACCCATTACAAGCACGGAAATTGAAACTGTAATCAGAAATCTTCCAGCAAACAAAAGCCCAGNCTGCCGGTGCCAGCCGGCAAAGTCGAACGGTCCTGAAGAAGGGCAACGAGGCTGAGAAATAAAGAAGAAAGAAAAGATGGGGTCGAGAGGTTCAGAAGCAATTAACCATGAGGCAGGTTTTCATGCAACTGACAAAGTCTTTATTGAGTACATAGTATTTAAAAAAGAGAAGGGAGTAAAGTAAAAATTCTTTGGAGATTACGCACCTGTCTCTTGATTTTCCCACAAGCCTAAAGTGTACATTCCAAGAAGTGGGTAGTTAATGACTAAGATAACAGTTTGCTAAACTCAGGGAATCAGGTCAAGGCAAGAGTTGTTTCCCAGGCCTCAAGGACTAACCAGGGGTGGCGGGACAGAGAGCTACGCCTGTGTTCCCACAGGCCCTTAAGATAAGGCAGCTCCCAGAGCCATGCCTCCAGCCCAGGCCCTTAAGATAAGGAAGCTCGCTGAGCTATGCCTTGGGCTGGAAGCCCCCTTGGACAGGGGTGGCTCCCCGCAGTCCACCAGGCTCCTCTGTCCATGGAATTCTCCAAGCAAGAATACTGGAGTGGGTAGCCATTCACTTCTCCAGGGGATCTTCCCACCCCAGGGGTCAAACCGGGTCTCCAGCATTACAGGAAGATTCTCTACCTTTGAGGCCTCTAGCTCCTGCCAAAGTAACCCTGGCTCTTTGAAAGACCTGCTCTTGAGTCCCTAACAGAGACCACCCCTGACACCTTCAGAGTCCCCAGAAGTCCCAACAGTGTGATCAGATGGTGGAAGCCTCCCCAGAAGACTTCCAAAAGCAGCACCAGATGAGAAGGGGGCAGAAAGGCTCTTTTCCTCACAAGATAGCAGCACCGTGCAAAACCAAGCATTTGGGGCCTGCCTACATATGTTGCCATAATTTGAGTTGTTACCAGAGCTCCTGTGTTGCCTTCATATCCGAAGGCATAGGAACTCCAGGGTGCAAAGGGATCGCTGCTTCCCAATGAATGAAAATGGGGTAATAAATGTACAGAAGTTAGTTTCACATTAAAATCCATTTCTACTTTCCTTGGGCATCCGGGAGTGATTTGCAAGATGCCTCCTAACTGCCTCTTAACACCTGACTCAATCGCTTTCATTCTCACTTCCTGTAGAATACTTCAATTTTCCCATTAAAGTAATGCATACACAGATCGCTGGGTGAACCCATTAATAAAGAATACTTAAGAAAAAATTGGGAGAGGTGTAAGATTAGCAATTATTTTCATTCAAAACAAGGAAGAAGGAAATAACCAGTTCTTAAAACCACCATTTGAATGGTTTCCATAATCTGTTTTATGGATAGGAACTTGGAGATGGGAATTTAAAAATTAAAAACAGACAAAAGCAGTAACATATATAACGTGTGCACAAGAACATTTTCAAAAAATAATAAAGGTAAAGATTCTTATATCTGGCTCTCTAGTTACCTCTGCAAGTTACAAGACTCGCTAGTTTCCAAGGGCCCCTCTTCCCTTCCTGCGTGGCCAAGGCCCCTTCTCCCTACCCTCACCTCTTATCCCCAAATTAGGCCCCCTGCTTCCACCCTACCTTGCCGCGGATCCTGGATCCAAGGATTTCCTTCCCACGTGGCCAGGCCACCTGCCCAGTCCCTAGTTCCCAGCCTCCCCACTAATCCCCCTTCAACGTCCCAGGCCCCGACGCTGCCGCTCGCGTTCCTTCCTCTTCCTGGGCCAGCTTCACGCTGGGCTGCCGGAACCGTCGAGGAAGGAAGCTCTCTCTCCTGGGGACCGAGAGCAACACGTGCGACCCTAAAACCCCAGGTCTCCTCTCCTGCCCTGTCAGGTTACATGCACCCGAACCCAGGTCGGCCAAGCGTGGCCTCCGGTGCGCAAGGACCCAAAATGACCGAGGACACGCCGCCACCACCGACTAAGAGGCTGCGACTCCAACCAGAGGCCCGCTCGCTGCCACTTGGCCTTTCTCTGGGAGTAGGCTTAGGTGTGTGAGCTGGGGGAAAGGGGAGTGAGCTGCGCTGTTTGCCCGGCGCGGTCAAGGCGCCGCGGCCTCAGCAGCCCCGAGGGCCCGCGTCGCCCTCCCGGGCCAAGGTTCTCAGGAGCGGGCCGCGGAAAAGACGTTAGCGGGAGGAGTTAGCGGCTGTTGCGGGAACCGGTTCAAGTAAAAACAGTCCCTTCCAAACCCCGGCCATCGCGGGGCGGGCCTTCTTCCTCCCTTACAGACATCGGCCACAGTGGGGGCATGGGCGCCCACTGCGGCAGCCCGCCCGGGCACGCCCGGGCAGGGCCGCTTAGGAGGGGCTCAGGGCCGCCGCCGGTTGGGGTCGCGGTGCGTCCTCCCAGAGCTTGTCGGGTGAGGAGGTAGCCATGGAGATGAGGCCGCAGAGCGCGCACGCCCCCCTGCGGTTGGCATGGAAACGGCCCCCGCGAGGCCCGGGAGCTGCGCTGATTGGCCGAT
This sequence comes from Neotragus moschatus, assembly GCA_006410615.1. Lineage (NCBI taxonomy): Eukaryota > Metazoa > Chordata > Mammalia > Artiodactyla > Bovidae > Neotragus > Neotragus moschatus. The sequence continues at coordinate 1,138,689 of SJYA01002027.1, forward strand.
TCAACAGACGCGGGGGCCGGCGGGGGGCGGGGGGAGTTGAAAGTAATTAGCTCTGAGCTGGGCAGCGGACGCTGGGAGCCCAGCGCCCCGGCTGGAATCTATTAACACCTCCGTCCCCTTCCGCCCCGCCCTGCCCCGGCCCCGCCCCCTTCATTGGACCCTTATTCCCAATCCTCGTGTGCATTTGCTAATTGTTCGAGACTTATGTGTACAGAGATAAGACTGAGAAGAGCGAGGTCCGCTGTGGGTTCCAAGCAGATTTTGGGGCCTTCTGTCTTGTGGGAGGAAGGCCGCGGAAGAGCACTCTGCTTGTCACTTGAGAAGGGGACGTACTTTCCCACAGTGATGTATCCTGGGTCACTGGTTTGCAGGGAAGGGGGTGGTGGAGTAATGGGTAAGCATCACAGCTAGGAAAGACACGGGCTTGTAGGTTTGGACTCTACTAATGTGGGGGTTAGTGTCTTGGCTTGGAGGTTTGTCATATTCCTCTCTCCTTCCAGCCATCAGCCAGGTATTGGAAGAAAGGCTGGAGAGATTCCAATCATCGTTTTGGTTTAAAGCGGCTTTGATCACTTGCACTGTGGCTCAGGCTCTTTCAACCCTAATAACAGCAAAGAAGATCGTGTGTCACAGGGCTCTGTCTTCTATAGAGTCTCAGCATCCTTGGATCCTTGGTAGAAGAGGCTGACTAACCGGCTTGTCTGTTTCTCCTTCCTTGACAGCAGTAAGCTGTGGAGACTGAGGCTATGCATCTCAGCAGCTCCAAGAGTGGAGTAGTGCTGGCTCCAGTGTCCCGAGATCCTGATGCCTGTCAGATGATAACCAGAGGCCAGTTCAGCCAGGATCCGCCACAAAGAACAGTACTAGGAGTGCTAACTGAGAATGGGCAGTACAGGAGGACCTGTGGCCAGGTAATGCCTGGGAAGAGCTGGGAAGGCCCCCGTGTCTTGGTGGGAAGTGGGATCTCGAGATTTTCTGCACTTGAGTATTCAGCCCTGGAATCTGGCCTATAGGGGCACTGATTTTTTAAAAGAGCACTTTGTAAGGTCCCTTTCTCAGCTAGCAATATTGAATAATTTTCTTTGTTATTAGGAACTGTTTAAGTCAAGTATGTGTAAAGTCATTTAAAAGAAAGTGAAAGTGAAGTCGCTCAGTCGTGTCTGACTCTTTGTGACTCTGTGGACTGTAGCCTACCAGGCTTCTCCGTCCATGGGATTCTCCAGGCAAGAATACTGGAGTGGGTTGCCATTTCCTTCTCCAGGGGATCTTCCCGACCCAGGGATTGAACCTGGGTCTCCCGCATTGCAGGTGGACACTTTACCCTCAGCCACCAGGGAAGCACTTAAGTTCTGGGCTAAAAGGACATTGTGAATGCACCAAAATAAACTATTGTTGTTCAGTTGCTAAGTTGTGTCCGACTCTTTGCGACCCCATGGACTGTAGCCTGCCAAACTTCTTTATCCATGGAATTTCCCAGGCAAGAATACTGGAGTGGGTTGTGATTTCTTTCTCCAAAATAAACTTGTGGTACTGGTGTTTCTCTAGATCAGAATGGTATTCAGATTGACCTAGGCTGTGCCTGAAGCATCTCTGATAACCTTTAAGTTCATTGGTGATGGTGTTCGAGTCAGGACTGGACCACAGTATACTAGGTTACTTCCCAATGTGTGCTTTGAAAGTCAGCTTCTCCCCAGGACTGATAATGGACAGTTGGCCAAAAGATGTCCAGTTGCTTGTGCTTAATTAATCATAGGTACCTCCCTTAACAGAATGTAAACAGAGGGTAAATAAATTCAACACTTAAAATGCAAAGAAGGAGTTTGGATCCTTAAGAATGAATTTTGAAATTAAAAAAACAACAACAAAACTTCCTCAAGTCTGTTATTAAACCAGCTTCTCATAAGCTTGTACTGTATATGTATAGTGGACCGACATTGGCAGTAGTATAGTGGAGTGGATGGGCAGGTATCCTTTCCATTTTACAGGTGAGAAAATTTGAGAGGTTTGAGAAAGCCTTCCCGCCCAAATAAAAGTCATGACGGAGGCAGATCAGGGCTTCTCCCCGTCTGCTGACTACTCCTACTCCTCTCGTACACAATGACACAAGCCATTTGTGTCTTGGTGGCATCTGGTTAGTGGGAGAAAATTACCCAAAGTAATCTGTTTCAGGCTTTGGAAGAAACTGAGTAAAGGTGGTTTTTGACAAACTTAATTCGCTTAGCGACACGGTGTACTTCTTTAAACATGAAGTCTAACACGGTGGGGGAAGGAGAGAGTGGGAGGAGCAGAAGGAGTGGCACTGAAACGTGTACATTACCATATGTAAAAGAGAGGGCTGCTGGGGATTGCTGGGTGACGCAGGGACTCAAAGCCGGCGCTCTGTGACAACCTAGAGAGGTGGATGAGCGAGGGGGTAGGAGGGAAGTTCAAGTGGGAGGGGACATGTGTATGCCTGTGGCTGATTCATGTTGATGTATGGCAGAAACCAACACCAATTGGAGGGCAAATATCGTCCAATTAAAAATAAATAAATAATTAAAACAGGAAGTCTAAAACCTCTCCTGAATGGGCAGTTACCCTGTGCTTAGTGGTTTCACTGTAAATTCATAACTGTTAGTTACCCTCTATGTTGCTTGGTGCTACCTCTGCATTTCCCGGTTCTATTCCGTTACAACCGTCCTATAGAAATCTTTTATTTTATACTTTCCCTTCTCTCTTTGTCCTCTAAAGCCTCTATCTCCGTCCTGCCTCTTAGCTTATAACGTTATATCCTATTTTCCTAAAAATATAGATACAGCTATAAGAGTTTCCACATGCCCCCATGTATCGTATGCCCTGCCACCCTCCTCCCTGCGTGACCTATGTCTTCCTGCTCTTACACAAGGTGCACCCCATGTTGAGGCACACCTGATGCCCTCTTGCCTCTTCAAGGATATCATTCCATCAGCTCTTCTTTCTCTTCTTCTCTACTGGGTCAAACCCAAATGCAAATATATTGTGATTTTTTTTTTTTTCCAATCTTAAAAACCTTTCAACTACAAAGCTCTTTACAGCCACTGTCCCACTTATGGCGGTATTTCTTGAGAATTTTTCTACTATAAAGTCTATCAGGATGGGGATTTGTGATGTCAGGTTTTCTGCTGTACTCCCAATGTTTAGAAAAACCATGCCTGGCCAGGGTCGCATGCAAGTATTTGTTGAACAGATACTCTGTCTCGATTTCTCCTCCCGTTCTCTTAGACTCAATTCTTATTTAAAGTTGTCAATATTTGTTTAAAAATTATTATCTATTTGGCTGCAATGGGTCTTAGTTGTGGAATGCAGGTTCTTCAGTTGTGGAATGCAGATTCTTCAGTTGTAGCATGCAAACTCTTAGCTGACGCATGCAGGGTCTAGTTTACTGACCAGGGATTGAATCCAGGTCCCCTGCATTAGGAGTGCAGAGTCTACCCACTGGACCACCTGGGAAGTCCATTTCTTTGACTCAATTTGTAATCCTTTCCTTACTTGTCTGAATGGCAGTGTTTGACACTGTTGGTCATTCTCTCTTTCTTGAAATAGTTTCTTCTGACTTAGCCCAGAGAACATAGCTCTCTTCTGGTTTCTCATCTCGCTTACACCTCATTATCTTGGTTCTTCTTCATCCACTGTTTGAAAGTTAGAGTGTGCTAGAGCTTAGTATTTGATCTGAATTGGCACTCACTCCCTTCACAATCTGTTCAAGTCTCCTGGCAACAAATACCATCTTTCTGTTGATGATTTATTCGATCTCTGGTCTGGAACTCTCAGCTAAGTTTCAGGCTCAAGTTAGCTATCTACTTGACATCTCTACTTGGATCATGCAGTAGGCATCTCAGCCTTAGGTGAAACCAAACACTGACTCCAGCCCCAACCTGCTCTTCCCAAAATCTTCGTCATTTCAGTAAATGGAATATCCATTCTTCTCATTATTTAACCCCCAAACTTTGTCATCCTTGACTCTTCTTTTTCTCCCACCCGACACCTAACTTGCTGAGAAAATGTGGTTGATTGTACTTTTAAAAATGTCTAGAATTTCATTTCTCTTTCTCATTATGTCATCTAATAGTGTCCCATAGCTCCACTCCAGAGTTCTTGCCTGGAGAATCCCAGGGACAGGGGAGCCTGGTGGGCTTCCGTCTATGGGGTCGCACAGAGTCAGACACGACTGAAGCGACTTAGCAGTAGCAGCAGCAGCAGCAGCTTGTAAGAGAATTAACTCAGTACACAGTTCTAAAAGCATCATGTTTCTGAATAACTGTGTATAAATGGGACCTTTCCAGGAGCCTGTTGACTAAAAGTTGACTTTAAGGAGGACTCTGTAACTATGTGTCAAGAACCTTGCTGGGTTGTTATAAAAACCTGGCATGCTACAAGCACAAAAGCTGACTTACAGTCCGCCCCCGCTCCCCAGCCCCTCAACGTATGGTACCTAGTTCACTTTGGAGAAGAGCTGTAGTTTTTCTTGTTTTCTATAATTTTGCATTCCTTTGATAAATACGTGAGAAAGAGGACAAATTTTAGGTTAGCTCTTTCCCCAGATGTCACATATAGACAAAGATAAGGGCGAAGTAATCCTTTGGAAGTTTCAGGTTCTGAAATTCAATTGTAGATGTGGATATTTCAAATTCAGATTCCTCTCATCTTTCCAGCCTGCTGGTTTGAGTCACATGTGTTCTTAGCACCTATGCAGGCTCTGGGGTAAGCCTCTAACACAAAAACTTCATCCTTTTCTAGGGGCTCACCACACTCAGGTATTTCTCTGGATCAGAAAATGTCTTCCCTCCAGCTGGAAAGAAACCGCTGTCGGACAGTAGGGTTCAGGCACCTGCCAAGCAAGGATTTGACATCTACATGGATGAACCTGAACAGGGGGACAGAGATAGCTGCCCAGGGCGAAAGGGGATGGCAGTAGAGGATGCCTATGAAGTAGACACCAGCGCACTCAAGTCAGACCTTCACTTCCTGTTGGATTTTAACACAGGTAATGGGACTCGCCCGTGGCTGACGGTACCCTGTCTTCATAGCCGCCTGCAGTGTTCAGCAGCATAGAACTAGCACGAGAACTCCCTGGAGCAGTGACTGTAGACCTGGAGCTGCCTGTAGAGGGTTAGTGGATGGAATTGGTTCCGAAATGAAATGTCTTACCTGATAATGTTGCACCCCTGCAGTTTCCCCTATGCTGGTAGATTCATCTCTCCACTCCCAGCCTGAAGATGCATCAGATTTTGGTACAGATGTGATAAATGTGACTGAATATGCTGAGGAAATTCATCAGTACCTTAGAGAAGCTGAAGTGAGTTTTCCCAACTTCTCCTTCAATTTCCAGCACCCCAGGCACCCTGTATTAACATAGTGATATGCTCTTGGCCATGACCACTAGCGAATGGCATTCTTATGACATCTCAACATGAGAACGTTTATGAAAAATAACAGTTAGGTGCGGTGAGTAGCAGTGACTTGGACTATTTCTCTGTGTCTCAAAAGGGTTTGTATATTAAGTATTTCACTCTTGGGAAGAACCATTATTGCCACGTCCCCCCTCCTTGAAGTTACTCGTTAACTAAATTGCATTACAGAACCAGCATTGCACAGTTTGTTCCATATCATGATGTACAAATTTCTCTGGCTTTTGACTGAGTTTCCTGCTAACCTTTGCTCATGAGCTTTTTAAAAATAACAACTATACTGTGGAGTGATCCTTGTAAGATAACAACTATTTAAACATCAAAAAAACTCTCTCCCCAAACAGATAAGACACAGGCCTAAGGCACACTACATGAGGAAACAACCAGACATCACAGAAAGCATGCGAACCATTCTGGTGGACTGGCTGGCTGAGGTTGGAGAGGAGTACAAGCTCCGCGCAGAGACCCTCTACCTGGCTGTCAACTTCCTGGACAGGTTTCTTTCCTGCATGTCTGTTCTTAGAGGGAAACTACAGCTTGTAGGAACAGCAGCTATTCTCCTGGCTTCGTAAGTCCTACAGCTCAAATAACATGAAATGTTAGCCTGTCAAAACACTTGATTTCTGTTCCCATTTATTGGAGAAATACAGTGCTTGATAATTAAAACTTACTCATGCCTCTTTTGATAAAATATCATTATTTTTACACTGTTTACTGAGAAACTGAATCTCACCACATGTTCACTCTTCATCTTGGATGTTTAAGATCCTCTTAGTGACAAGTTCAGTATCATGACTAAGGCAACCATCAGCTCAAATTCAGAATCTAATTTAATTATTTTGTAGTATAGTCTTTTGACTGTATTCTACAGTGAGTAAAAGCCCTGTTTAAAGAGATTTGGGTTTATGTAAGCCTTCTCCAGGCTCTAGCAAGTGACTCATAATAACCCAGTGTATTTGGTTACAGTGAATAAATTATTGTAGCTAATTCCTATTACTATCAGTCATTCATAACAATATCTATTTGTGTAGAAAAGTTCTGGGTTGTGGATAAAAGTAAAAGTGTTAGTTGTGTCCAACTCTTTGTAACCCCATGTACTGTGGCTCACCAGGCTCCTCTGTCCATAGCATCTTCAGGCAAGAACACTGAAGTGGGTAGCCATTCCCTTCTCCAGGGGGTCTTCCTAACCCAGGAATCAAATCCAGGTCTCCTGCATTGAAAGCAGATTGTTTACCATCTGAGCCAACAGGGAAGCCTTATTTGTATAGAAAAGCACTGGGGTTGTGGCTAAGTTTCTTTTAAATAAGTGACCTGATGGTGAATAGTAGTTTCCTTTCTATTCTTCTGGTCTCAGACTTTATACTTATTAATTACTATAATTTGCAAAAATTTTCCTGTGGAAAGGAGAAACAAAAGCAAAAGCAGAGAATTGATATCAGTGAAATCAATATCTTTCTCTTGGATACATAGCATCTTTTGCTAATTCAATAGAAAAAGCTTAGTACAATCTTTAAAAAAAAAAATCTAAAGCCTAAGGAGATTTTTTCCCCCTATGATTATGTTCAACATAAAATTCTTTTCCACAGATGAAGTCTGTAGAATTAAGAGGAATTTACCTGCATGTCTGTCATTCAGAATCTTTCAGCTTATCAGACACCAAAACCTAAAATCCCTAGTTGAAAATTGTCTCTTTACTCCTCATAGCAGTAAGTATGACATATCCTTGTCATACTCATGCTCTTTATGGAAACAAGCTTCTGTATTTTTTCACACCTGTACCATTTCATGATTTATAAGTGATATTTCAGTCTAAAGGGCCACGCGACAAGCCTGGTTGGGATAGCACAAGAAAGAGAGTCAGAGGAGCCAAGCTTTACTTTCCCAAGCTCTTTCTCTTTTGCAGGAAATATGAAGAAATATATCCACCTGAAGTAGATGAGTTTGTCTACATAACCGACGACACCTACACAAAACGACAGCTGCTGAGAATGGAGCACTTGCTCCTGAAGGTCCTGGCTTTTGATCTGACAGTGCCAACCACCAACCAGTTCCTCCTTCAGTACCTAAGGAGGCAAGGGGTGTGCATCAGGACTGAGAACCTGGCCAAGGTAGGCCATGTGACTTCCAAGAACCTCAGTGCCAACTGGATAAGAAAAGTAGCCTCTTTCAGTTCTTCTGTCCTTTCAGTTCTTTGCCTTGGGCCCAGAACAGCTTTTTAGCAATTGGAAGAGAACTAATTTGAAGAACATGACTTCTTCGTGTTTGAAGAAACTATAAGACGTTTCCATTAATCATGTTTGGCAGATATGGGTTGTCTAATCACCCACAGGTCTTAGAAAAAAAAATGTAAGCTTGGAAACTATTCTCTTGTTGTATTCAGACCACAGGCAAGCAGTACCTCTTAGGTTTACAGAAAGGAAACAAGATAAATATGGTTTGATTTGGCTCTAATCTCATTCTAACATGTTAAGTAAAGAAGCACTATTTGGTCATTTTGGAGTCCTAGAACTTTAGTTAGAGTCACTAAAGTATTGGTTTGGAAAACCTGGTTCCCATCCACTATGATCTAATATATCTGGTATTTATATGCTATTCAAAGAGCAATAAGAACATCTCTATAAATTTCCCAGTATGTTTCTTTTAATCTGATAAGTCCCCCCTGGTACTGTTCTAGCCAATGAACTGCATGCATTTGCCTGATAAATTTTTAATTGATTTTTTACTGGAATATACTTCATTTACAATGCTGTATTAGTTTCTGTTGTATAGAAAAGTGAGTCAGTTATACATGTATGTATATCTACCCCTTTTTAGATTCTGTTCCCAGGTAGGTCATTATAGAGTATTGATTGAGTTCCCTGTGCTCCCTCACAGCTCAGTTGGGAAAGAATCTGCCTGATCTGCTGGAGAAGGGACAGGCTACCCACTCCAGTATTCTGGCCTGGAGAATTCCATGGACTATATAGCCCATGGGGTCACAAAGAGTCAGACCAACTGAGCGCCTTTCACTTTCACTTCCCTGTGCTGTACAGTAGGTTATTGATTATTTTATATATGGTAGTGTGCATGTGTCAATCCAAATCTTCCAGGTTATCCCTCCCCACCCCCACCTGATAAATTAATGCCTATAATATGGACATATTTTTGCCTTTCACTGAAGACTCCAGGCCACTCCAGTGGCTAGAGGAATGCTATTTGACCAACATAAACCTGCAGTACTAGTATAGGTAACCTATCACGTACACTGTATAGATAAGCCAAATATTGATCCTTGCCTATACAATATTGAAATTTACTTGTAATTAAATATATTAAAACATAGATGTTATTCTGGTTATAGACAGGCATGGTGATTATTGATTCAGTGAATACTTTTGAGCATCTATTTTGGTGCTTATCACTAGATAAACATTGAACAAAGATGACAGTTTGTTCCCTTGACATTTCTAGGTTTACTTGGAACCTTAGCCAGATTCCTAATTCCAATGAGACTTTCTCTCTTGTGCTTAGTACGTAGCAGAACTGAGTCTCCTTGAAGCTGACCCGTTCTTGAAATACCTTCCTTCACTGATAGCTGCAGCTGCTTATTGCCTGGCAAACTATACTGTAAACAGGCACTTCTGGGTAAGATTCTAACTGATTCTTTCTAGATGATATTTGGGCTTCCCAGGACGCTCAGTGATAAAGTATCCTGCAGTGCAGGAAATGTGGGTTCAATCCCTAGATTGGGAAGATCCCCTGGAGAAGGAAATGGCAACCCATTTCCTGGGTTATTGCCTAGGAAATGGCATGGACAGAGGAGCCTGGCAGGCTACAATCCATGGGGTTGCAAAAGAGACTTAGTGATTAAACAACAACAAGATGATCCTCAAGGGCTGTCTACAGTCTATTTAGTAACTCAAGGCTTAAAACTGGTGGGCCTGTTAGGAGGCAGAGTTAGTTTTATAAGGAACTAGTTGCCTAACCACCAGATTACAACGTGTAGCTGGCCAGTGTTCATGGCTTGGACTCTGTGGCTTAGCTCACTGGGGCGCAGAGGGTGCAGGAAGTCAAGGAGATGGTGGCGACACGCGCGTTCAGTGGAAGCTGGCCTGGAAACCCCAGTGCCCACACTTACGTAGGGAGTTCCCTTGTAGCGTAAGCACTGACCACTTCAAGGCAAAGGATGTTGACTCTTCCCCTCCATGTAAAAGAACCTTGGTCCAGGTAGGATGGTCAGAGGTTGTATGAGGCTTTCAAGGGAACAGGGAATTATTGTTGCTTCTTGGCTTGTGGTAGCTGGCAGGATTAGAGATGGGCCCCTAAGATTTGGTTCTGAAGGCTCACTTTTGTGCTAAGAGAGCAGAGCATCTACTTTTATTTTCTAAAATTCTTATTTCTTATTCTGCATTTGGCTAAGAATCGTTCCATATTCTATCTAAATAGAGTGTTCAAGTAAGTTGAAGCTCTTCAGGGACCAGTAAAAATCCTGCTCATAAGAGAATAAACTTTTCCTAAAATAGGCATTTATAATTGTACGATATGAGCAAATTAAGAGCTCTGACTGGTCTTCCTAATATCTTATTCCTAAAGGCTCTGAAGAGTCTTTATGGTTTCTTTTGAGATGAACATGGATACTTACTAAGTATACCTATTAATTCCCTTCAGTTCACAGTTTTATCTTCAGATTTCTGATATCATATATTAAGATCTTCAAGCTCTATGATACAAATTTCTTCTTTTGTCTTGATTAGCCAGAAACCCTCGCCACATTTACAGGCTATTCATTAAGTGAAATCGTGCCTTGCCTGAGTGAGCTACATAAAACGTGCCTCAGTATACCCCATCGACCTCAGCAAGCAATCAGGGAGAAGTACAAGGCTTCAAAGTAAGTTCCAGAAATTCTCTTATCTAGGCTCACTACTTAAAACTTTAGTAAGTGATAGTAATTTCAGAATTAAAAAACAGAAGAAATTGTACATGGTGCTGGGCTGGAAAAGTAGATGTCAAACCAAGGATATCAGTTTGGCAGGGCCTAGATTTATAACTTGTCACCTTGTAGAGTAGCAGGTGGCTCAGTAAAGAATCTGCCTGCAATGCAGGAGACCTGGGTTCAGTCCCTGGGTTGGGAAGATCCCCTGGAGAAGGGAATGGCTACCTACTCCAGTATTCTTGCCTAGAGAATTCCATGGAGAGAGGATCCTGGCGGGCTACAGTCCATGGGAGTGCAAAGAGCCAGACACAACTGAGCAACTAACATTTTCCAGAGTACATCTAGTCAGCCAGCTCGTTCTTTCCGTTAAAACTACCAGACGGTTTTCTGGGGCCCACATGAGATTGTATGAAACCAAAGCCCTCGGTGCGTGCTGAGCTTGCCGTGGGCCTCGTTTCAGGTACATGCACGTGTCTCTCATGGAGCCACCCACAGTGCTTCCTCTGCAATGAGTTNTACTCCAGTATTCTTGCCTAGAGAATTCCATGGAGAGAGGATCCTGGCGGGCTACAGTCCATGGGAGTGCAAAGAGCCAGACACAACTGAGCAACTAACATTTTCCAGAGTACATCTAGTCAGCCAGCTCGTTCTTTCCGTTAAAACTACCAGACGGTTTTCTGGGGCCCACATGAGATTGTATGAAACCAAAGCCCTCGGTGCGTGCTGAGCTTGCCGTGGGCCTCGTTTCAGGTACATGCACGTGTCTCTCATGGAGCCACCCACAGTGCTTCCTCTGCAATGAGTTTCAGAACCGAAGCGCCTTCGGAATTTAACCTCCTGACCAACAGACTCGGTCGTGATTTTTACAGGTTTTCTGCAGGTTGCTTCAGACTAGTGTTGCTGTGATACAGGTGACATACTTTTTAGAATGTAAGTGTATTTAGGTTCTCTTAAGACGTAGTAGCTTGTAATATAGTTTAGTACCTTCTAAAGAATAAACCTGCCTTCTGACCATGCGTTAGACTTATTTACTGCTGACTATGGCTGACATGCTTGCCTGGAATTTTAGTTGCGAGTATGACAAATGTCTTTTCTATTTTAAGAGTGCTTCTACGTTGGTTTTATAAATCCGGGATGCTGTTAGGATTAAGTGTTCTGAAGAATCCGGAGATTTTCGTGTTTGGTAAATTGCTACCCTGAGACTTTTCTTTTCCTATCTTTTTACTCCTCATGTAGCTCTCCATAAACTGGCAAGAGTGAGTGCCAAGCCTAGATGGATTAGCGAAGGGGCGTAAGCAAGCACTGTCTATTCGAGTGTCCCTGTCTGGCCCTGGGGGGTAAGGACAGTGGGTTGAAGAATGAATGTTATCAGGTACCGCAGAGGGGCAATTTGCCTAATTTAATTCTGATTGAGGGTTACGATGCTTATTTTGTAAAGGACTTTCATGTCAATGTCCAGTTTTGATTTAGTCACCTGTCAAGCACACATTCAGCTTTAGAAGATGTTCGGAGAGGCAGAAGAAGAAAATTTCACCATACGATGGGCCCTCATAATAATTACGCTGATCCCGGGCTTCCCTGGTAGCCCAGTGGTTAGGCATCTGCCTGCCAGTGCAAGGGGTACCGTTCAGTCCATGGTCCAGGAAGATTTCACCTGCCTCGGAGAAGCTCAGCCCGTGTGCCACAACTACTGAACCTGAGCGCTAGAGCACACGAGCCGCAACTGCTGAAGCCCGTGCCCCCTAGAGCCTGTGCTTCACCACAAGAGAAGCCACTGCAGCGAGAAGCCCGCACACTGCAACGAAGAGCAGTCTCCACTCGCCACAACTAGAGAAGAGCCCGCGCAGCAAGGAAGACTCAGCACAGCCAGAAAGAAATAAGTAAATAAAATTTTTTTAAAAAATTAAGCTAATCCCTCATGTTCATCCTTGGAAGATATCCATGCTAAATGCAGCTGAAACTCATATTATTCACGATCCTACAGTTAACTCACTATGCACTCATACATGGTCCCTTTCAGCACATATATAGTGTATGGAATGAGGAAAACGGGAGCAAAAATGCACTCGTTTTAACTTTCTTTTAAAGGTTGGAAGGAAAATCAAGAGTAGACTTGGCCCTGAGGGAGAGTGGTGCTTACTGGGGATTGCACAGAAATGTTGCTAATCGCCAGTTTAGTAGCCCTGGGCCAGCAGGCCTGGAGGCCCAGGAGCCTCTGGCTGTGTTCTGCCTCCAGGCCTGCCCCTGGGCTCAGCCCACATGGCTCAGCCAACATGGCTCTGCAGAAATGAGAATAACAGATTTCCTTTACACAGAAAATATCAGACCCGGGTGGAAAAACGGGAGTAGATGAAATTAACTCCAAATCAGATGTTTGTTTCAAGCAAGTAGGAAATGGCAATCGACTTCAGTATCCCTGCCTGGAAAATTCCATGGGCAAAAGAGCCTAGAGGGCTAAAGTCCATGGGGTCACAGAGTCGGATATGATAGCACACAGGCATGCACCCTAATGGAATTATAAGTATAAAAATACAGCTGTACCTGACATGTTTTGTGAAACCTTTTTATTTTTTTTTAAGTTTCCACAAGCCCTTAAAAGAGTCTGACAAAGCCTTTTTTTTTCTTTCCTGCAGATAAATATTCTCAAGGTGTCTCCATTCTAATTCCATTGAAGAAATCAACATTTCCCTAAATGGTTTTGTGGTTTATGGCATAAGTTTGACAAAAGGGATTTAGATTCTAGATTCTCTGTTTTTTTTTATGTTATTTTGCAAAAGAGGCTTTTGTTTCTAAGTTAGATCTAACATTTGACCTTGACTTTAGGTCACAAAACCATGCTCCAGGCCACAGAAGTCCCGGAGGTTTGTACACAACCTGCTCCCACCCTGCAACACACACACTGACAGATTGCAAAGAGGTAGTCTCCAGCTTGGCTTCCCTTTTTTGTGTCCCTGAAATACTTTATTCAGTTCAGTTCGGTCGCTCAGTTGTGTCCAACTCTTTGCAACCCCATGAATCGCAGCACGCCAGGCCTCCCCTGTCCATCACCAACTCCTGGAGTTCCTTCAGACTCACGCCCATCGAGTCAGTAATGCCATCCAGCCATCTCATCCTCTGTTGTCCCCTTCTCCTCCTGCCCCCAATCCCTCCCAGCATCAGAGTCTTTTCCAATGAGTCAGCTCTTCGCATGACGTGGCCAAAGTACTAGAGTTTCAGCTTCAGCATCATTCCTTCNTGGCTGCAAAGAATATAATCAATCTGATTTTGGTGTTGACCATCTGGTGATGTCTATGTGTAGAGTCTTGTATTGTTGGAAGAGGGTGTTTGCTATGACCAGTGCGTTCTCTTGGCAAAACCCTATTAGCCTTTGCCTTGCTACTATATATTGACCCCTGCCTCAAGCTAGGACCTAGAATGCTTCATGAGAAAGGAACTCTAGAAACTGTGGAAAACTCAAGTTCAGGATCAGGAAGCAGCTGAGATTCCTGCCAGGGATCACACAACTAATGCGTGATTACGCTGGATCTGTGACTCAAACCATGTGCTTCTGGTTCAAAGTTCAACAGTCTGCCCAGTATGCATCAACGTGAGCAATTTTAGACACATCTCAGACTTCATCTTCATTAAGAAGTATTTTCTGGTCCCATCCCTCTTCCTGGCCACATGCCCACCTCTCTTTCCTAGTTGCATTCTGTACCTCACCAGCTTACCACATTATGTATCGATCCCCTAGACTTTAAGCTCCCTCAGGACTTGAGACTGCCCTCTTTTGTCCTGGTATCACCAGAGCCAGATCATTGCCACACATAGGAAGCAAAGAAAATATTTGTTAATTTTAACTCAAGGATGGGTCCTGGTAGGAATTTTGATAGGAAGCAGTCTCCTGTTCAACCTTTGCCACAGAGACCACATTGTATCCATCTGCCTGTGTTTCTTTGTTCTATTTGACCCCCTTCTGTCTTTTATATCTTCTCCTAGAGATCTATTTATTAGCTATGCCTATAATTTTCCAGCTTTCATGCAGTGTTTGAATAAAATCACAGTTTAGCTCCAGCCGTGTAGATTTCTGCAACCCAATATGAAGCTCCTGCCTGCTGTTGAGAAGACATACAGATGTGATTTATAATCAGATTTCAGGGGGATATGGAAGATTGTCAGAGTTTAATTTCTGGCCAAACAGGAGGGAGGCACTAAAAATGGGGCTGCCAGAAGATGAACATGTCAGGTGCTTGAAAGAAAGTGTGAAGCTCAAGTCTCTAAATGATGCTATGGTGGTCTTTGTTGCTGCCGCTGCTCTTGTTATTGCTTTACCTGTCTAATTTGAGACAAGTGAATCATACATGACCAAAAAAAATTCATTGCAGATTATATATATGAATGAATAATACAAATATACAAAGATATACACGCATATAAGGAGGAATGGGTACATAAGCCTTTGTTTTCTGGAATTAGAAATTTCCATCCTATGTAGCAAAGCCTTGATATACAAGCCCATCTTCTTATTTAATCAGTGTTATTAACATTAATAAATTATTCAAAAGTCTTACTATGATATAATAAAAGTCATAATCATTAACCCATTCTATATAACACATTGAATGATGTGACCATTAGCCATTTAGTAAATGAAACTCCATTCTAATAAATTAAACAATTTGAAGGAGGAATTTCATAAGCGTAGGGGAGCATTTCAAGACAACAATACATTAGCTAAATATAATCAATCTTTTTCTTCCATATTAGAAAGCTTATTGTTTCGGGCACTAGATTAGAAAAATAATCTTTGCTATTTTTGCAAGTCGTCCAATAGCTGCCTAAGGTCCAAACTTCCAAAAGGATGTAATACAATATTTAAAGCTACTTTAGTATATGAAATAATAAGGGCTCTCTGGATTGGTATAACTATTTTTAAGCTCACCTATCCTTATGAGAATAACAACCTTGTTTAATTTAAAACATTACACCCCCTGTATTTCCTTGGTTTGAAAAAATATAAGCAGATTTCTCTTCACATTATTTTGGCAAAGGCTGATGAAATGTGGGATGTGACATGCTAGTCAATGACAACCGGAGCTAACCAGGAGATAGCCAGGGTCGTTCTGAAATCAATTGGTGACACAGTCCCCCGGTTAAGTCGAGGGCTAATTTTTGTCAGACGTTTAATGGTGATTAAAAAAAAAAGTCACGCTATTAATTTTCATTATAATTGTAATTCAAAGCAGCTCTCCAATTTTTAAGTGATTATATAAAAGCATTGATTTGGTGCCTAAAACACATTTGCTCAGGTGTGAAATGAGAAGTTTTTAAAGGAGCTGCATACATTTCCTTCACTTTAGAAAACAGCGAGAGATATAGCCTTCTCTTATGAATTCTGCTAACCCAAAGCTTTGATGCATTTGTCTTACGTTAATATAGTTTCCGATTCTATATTAGCTGTGCCATAGGGAAAAAATTAGTAATTATTATTATTATTTTTTGTGTGAGTGACATCAGCAACCTCAGGTTCAGAAAAAGAAATGATGATAGCATCAGCACCCAAGTTCTGCATCCAGGCCTTGAACAGCCCTGTTTTCACTGCCTGGTCAGAGAAACTTGGCTGAGAGGGAGAAGGGCTTGTAATCCTTCCAGTTGTCTTTTGCCTGCTGTTTGCCCAGAGGCTAGGTTTAATTTGAGTGATGGCTCCTGCGGTCTCAGTTTATGCAGCTTTGATTGAGGTAAGAGAAAGAAAGAAGAAGCATTCTGCCAGGCAGGTTAAGGAGAAATACCTCAGCTTTAAGTTACCTGGGAGATGTTAGAAAACAAAAATTCAACAGAGGAAAATAAATGTGAAGCTCTAATTGGGTTTTTTCAATGATTCATGAAACTGGGAGCATCCCATCTAGCAAGTAGAAATATACCCCCAGGAGTTAAACAAAGTAGGAGGTNTTCTGCATCCAGGCCTTGAACAGCCCTGTTTTCACTGCCTGGTCAGAGAAACTTGGCTGAGAGGGAGAAGGGCTTGTAATCCTTCCAGTTGTCTTTTGCCTGCTGTTTGCCCAGAGGCTAGGTTTAATTTGAGTGATGGCTCCTGCGGTCTCAGTTTATGCAGCTTTGATTGAGGTAAGAGAAAGAAAGAAGAAGCATTCTGCCAGGCAGGTTAAGGAGAAATACCTCAGCTTTAAGTTACCTGGGAGATGTTAGAAAACAAAAATTCAACAGAGGAAAATAAATGTGAAGCTCTAATTGGGTTTTTTCAATGATTCATGAAACTGGGAGCATCCCATCTAGCAAGTAGAAATATACCCCCAGGAGTTAAACAAAGTAGGAGGTTTTTATAGACAGAAGGAGGGTGCAGCAAAGTTAGCGAAAGAAATGAGTCTTTTTTTTTTTTTTTTTTTTAAGACAGGACATCATCTTTTTGGGAAAGGGAATGGTAAGGGTCTAACCTTGCAGACCACCTTGTTAGTGCTAATTGAAATTTCAGACAGATTGATTACAAAGGTCATAATCAAGAGTCTGAAACCGTAACAAAGTCTTGGGATGCTGTCTGTAAGAGGAAATGATTCCATTTGTAGTCTGTTTTTTTTTCTTTCTTTCTTTTTTTTTTTTTAACAGGGACTATCAGGAGAGTTCTATGTTTTAGGAGTCCTGAATGACAGGATTCCAGGCCAATTTAGAGAAAGAAGAACATAGAAAGAAAGAAAAGATTCCAAATGAAAATAATCTAAGCCAGAAACTCTGATGAGAAGCCAACGGGACAGAAATTCTGTTTAAAGTATGACTAATAGGTTGCTTTAAAACTTAGCCTTAATTGGAAAACTCTCAGAGGAGCCCTGATCTAATCTTCATTTTAGACTCATTCTGTTCCTAGACCCCTGTGTGTGCGTGCATGCTAAATTGCTTCAGTCGTGTCCGACTCTGCAACCCCATGGACTATAGCCCACCAGGCTCCTCTGTCCGTGGGATTCTCCAGGCAAGAATATTGGAGTGGGCTGCCATTTCCTCCTCCAGAGGATCTCCCTGACCCAGGGACTGTACCCACGTCTGTTGTATCTCCTGCATTGGCAGACTGATTCTTTACCAACTACGCCACCCAGACCCCTGAGTTGCTGTCACTGTAGGATACCAGAAGGACATTGCTACAGAAGGAATGGTCAACATTTCACTGAATCAACTGGGATTTTCTCATTTTCTAGGGGAGGTAAGAACATGATGAGGTGAGGAAAGGAATTTAGCCGGTGATGTGCTCTTATTTAACGACTGCTTTGTGGGCAGGATGCCTGTATATACATATATACATTTATTATATACATTGTACAGGTGTAAAGAATATGTTTATGGTGTTTAGTAGTTAAGTCATGCCCAACTCTCTGCAACCCCATGGACATAGCCTGCCAGGCTCCTCTGTCCATGGGCTCCTGCAGGCAAGAATCCTGGAGTGGGTCGCCATGCCCTCCTTCAGAAGATTTTCCAACCGAGGGATCAAATCTGCATCTCTTATGCTTCCTGCATTGGCAGGGGCTTCTTTACCACTAGCACCACCTGGGAAGCCCCTATTATCTATTACTCCTACCATAAGGAGCGACTTATCAGGGAGGGTGCCAGCCCTGAGGACTGTAGCTGAAGTACATGAGAAACGCATCTGCTAACTGAAAAAATAGGGAATTCAGAGTCCTTAGCCCACATACATTTTCAGGGTCTGGTTCCAAATACATGTAAGCAGCTTGAGGAGAACTTTTCTCTCTGGAGAAAAGAGAGGTTCACCTCGGCCATGTGGCACAACCTGGTGGGTTCGGTTCCCACTGTACAGTATCCTGTGTTGTGCCCTGGGGTACAATGTGAAGGATCTCTCCTGGAGCTGTGCAATGCTCCAAGAGTTTGCTGCTGTTCTCACTGGTATCGTATGATTAATGGGGTTGGGAAAGGAGTAAGGAGGAATCATGTTACCCTTTGTTCTCCATTTTAAGCAAAGCTAAGAACCTAGGTTTTCAGATCCTTAAATTATCAAAGAGTTAAAAAATTATCAGTGCTATAGATACATTCCAACATTATTCTTTTAGAAAAAATATTGCCATTATAATATACTGAAATAATACTAATCAGGGCTTCAAGGATTTCTGGGATAAATTCTCTTCTTATCAGTGAAGGATAGAGTTGTCACTGCTGCAAAGTTCTCTGGGGGTAAGCATATCCTGCATCCGCTCGTCTCCTCCACAAAGGGGCTTATTTATCTAGAGAAGGTTGAGAAGAGGAAGATTGTAAATCTTCATTACTCAGTAAAGGATGGGTAATTTTAGATCCTAAGATAACGCAACAAGAGAGCGATGATAGTGTTTGTTATCTTAGGCTGTTGGTGTTTGAATATTATTCATCATAAACTTAATCCCGATATCTTGGGACTGCAGCAGAGTTCTAGGACTTCATTTCTTAATGTCTTCGTTACAGCTACAAATCTCAAAATAAATACAATTCTTACAAGGAAAGCATCAGCAGCTGGGGGTAGTTACATGCTACTTGCCTTCTGCTGCTGCTGCTGCTGCTGCTAAGTCGCTTCAGTCACGTGCGATTCTGTGCGACCCCATAGACGGCAGCCCACCAGGCTCCCCCGTCCCTAGGATTCTCCAGGCAAGAATACTAGAGTGGGTTACCATTTCCTTCTCCAATTGCCTTCAGCTAGGCAGACTCAAATTAAGCAAAATGTGTGCTCTTCATTACAAAAGGATTCTTTCCAGGTAAACGTTCCATAGTAAAAATGCTACTCTTTCTGCCAAAAGGAGCAACTTATCAAGGTGGGTATCACCTCTGGGGCCCCTGGGCATCCAAATGGAGATGCTTAAGCTCAAATGCAAAAGTTAAATGGGACCTGAAATTTTTGGACTCCTAGAGCCCCACTAAGCCAATGACTGGGCACAAAGACCGGTTTTTTTTTTTTTTTTTCTTCTCAGATCGGAAATAGGTCTGCCTTGGAAAATCAACCAAATAACCAAATTTGTTGTTGTTGAAAACATACCATCATCCTCATTGTTATTAGCTACAGCAAACATTTATTTATGCGGGTAACACACACATTGGGGCTTCCCTGGTAGCTCAGATGGTAAAGAACCCAGTTGCAATGTGGGAGACCTGGGTTGGATCCCTGGGTTGGGAAGATCTGCTGGAGGAGGGCATTGCAATCCACTCCAGTATTCTTGCCTGGAGAATTCCATGGACAGAGGAGCCTGGTGGGCTACAGGCCATGAGATCACAAAAAGTCAGACGCGACTCAGCAATTAAGCACAGCACACAACACACGCATTACCCATACATGGGGTGAAAGAACCATAAGATATGGATTAGGCCACAGAGGACCAAATATCTGGACTCTAGTAGGAGAAACTAAGATGTAAATTTCAGGAACTTTCCTGGTGGTCCAGTGGTTGAGAGTCTGCCTGCCAATGCAGGGGACACGGGTTTGATCCCTGGTCCAGCGGATCCTATGTGCCCCAGGGCAACTAAGCCCGTGGACCGCAACTACTGAGCCCACGTGCCACAACTACTGAAGTCTCCATGCCCTAGAGCCATGCTCTGAAACAAGAGAAGCCACTGCAAGGAGAAGATTGTGCACAGCAACTAGAGAGTCACCCCTGATTGCCACAACTAGAGAAATCCCATGCGCGGCAACGATGAGCCAGCACAACCAAAAAACAAAAAGAATCAATTTGAATGGAAAGTATATGGTAAGAGATAATAGAGATAGCTCCGCTTTAGTGAGCATTTTTCTAGATTCCATGATACACTTAATAAGAAGTGTAAGAACCCCTCTCTGTGCTAAGGGAAATCACAGTTTACCCAGGAGATGGGCTAAACATGATACAGTAAGAAAACAAGAGGATATTATACAATGAAGAGCTAAGCTATAAGATGCAGAATGAGGATCTGTGAAGACTGGAAGGAGAGAAAGTGAGCAAGCAATATGACATCATTATTAACCAGGGATGGCTCCCTATTGGGGGCGGGGACGGCACTTTATGAGACCTTTACAGTCAGGGAGAGTTTGAAGATGTGAAGGGGAGAAGGGAGGGTTTATTTCAAGTGAAAATCCCTTCAGTTTTGCTAAAGTTTGAAATGTTGGTATGGAAAGCATTTAGCCAACATTTATTCAGCATCCTGATGGGGGAATAGGACTATTCTGAATAGGAAGCGAGGAGCAGTGTAGCATCGTGCCTACAACTGTAGGTTCCTCTGGTGGGTACACTCTTGTGTTTGGGAAGCAGACTTTTGTTCATTCAGGAAATACTGACCAAGGCCTTGTAATCTGCTAATGTCATGCTGGGTGCCAGGATACACAGGCAGGACAAGATACACATACATCAAGGATGCATCAGAGTGAACAGGTCTGATTACAATCCAACATGATCCATACTCCAACAGGGGTAAATGCAGAGATTTACAGGAATACAGAGGAGAATCTCCATAATCAGGCTTAGGAAGTCAGTAAGAGTTGAGATATGGAGGATGAATAGGGGTTAGTCAGGCAAGGGACGTGGGATTCTGGAGGAGGGCATGGCAACTCACTCTAGTATTCTTGTCTGGAGAATCCCATGGACAGAGGAGCCTGGTGAAGCTACTTAGCATGCACGCATGGACATGGGATTGGAGAAAGCATATCCAGATGGCATGAACAGAGTGGGTAGCAAGTCTACCTGGCTGGGTTTGAGAATCCAGGGTTGTTCTGTTTGGCTGGAGTGGAGAAGCAAGGGTTGAGGCTGGTAATACTGACAGATGTCAAATGGTAAAATATTCCTAAGCTGTGTTAAGGAGTTTGGACTTAATCTTGAAGACGGTGGAGAGTCAGTGAATCATTTTAAACTGGAGATAAACATGATAGCATCTGTTTAGAAACCTCTTCCAGGCTGTGGTATGGAGAATGGATGGATGGGCCAGGTTCAAAGCTGATGCTACTTACTGTAGCATGTTCATACCCACACAAAATAAGAAAGGGAAAACTGCGTATGGTTGTCTCCTCCATCCAAGTCTATTGCCTACCTCTTGACTCAAGACCGCACATTTTATTCTTAGGACCATGGGCTTCTGACCATCAGGATCTACTGGAAGGTTTTCCTGATTCTACCTGGGTCCATCCCAGCAACAGGTAAAGGCTGCTCAAATTTATGTCTGCTCAACTTGCAAGCACACGTAACAATCATGGGATTCAGCCTGATGACACTATGGAGGGAAAAACACCAGAGAATTGTAGTAACTCAATTTAAAGTCTACTGAAAGCTTTGCTAAATAGGCTTATGTGACTCTTCAGAGAAATTGCATGAGGTAAGAAAGTCATTGCCCCAGCCACAGAAGAACAGCCGGTATTTCGACAAAATTAAAATATTCTCTCAGGAAAGGATCTGTCTTTACCTTGAATGACCTTTGAGATCTCAAGGCAAAGGCAAGGGATGTGTGTGGTAAGGAACTATGTTCTGGTTATACACAGTGTTCAGCATATGATCCAGGAGCTCCATATTTCTTTTTCTTTTTTCATCTTGGGCAGGATTAAGAGCAAAATTGATCTAATTTCACAGTCTGTGAAACTGACAAGTTCTAGTAAATTTTTAAAACACTTAAAAGGTTATTTTGAAAATGAGATAATAAAACAGGACATCTGTGCATTATTTTTATTCTAGGATTCTGAAATAGGCAGCCCAGCAGCATTCCAGGTTAATAGAATCTGTGTGACTGCGGTTGTTAATGTGCACAATTAAATGCTGATTTCAATCATTAAGCTGCCAGATATAAATACTATCTGGGGAGGATTGTGTTATAAGATGGCAAGACTAATAGTGCAAACGTTGCAATGCCATTCAAAGGAAAAAGGAAGCCATTCTGGAGTTCTACTATAAATAGGACGCTTGTAACAAGAAAGGAAATTAGAAGTGGATGCTCTATCCATGGCAGTTGACCATCCATTCCATTCCAAACAGCACGACTCATCTCCAAACTGCTCTTTGAGACAAAAGGAGCTTCAGTGGAGGAAGAATGAGAGAGTGCTATATATTTTGTTATTTGCACAATAGATCCTTTCTTCCTTCCCTTCATGTAAGTGTACAATTTTAACTGAATAGATGAGAAATTAGTGGAACAGATAAAAGAGGACCTAAGCATAAGAAACTATGGTTGCATTGTGCAATATTGAACATGTTTTCTAAAACCAACATGCACACTTAATTTTGCTGTATGAACAGATTTTTTTCAGTTGCATTTGATAAGTTATATTGTTGTTTTGATCCATTACTTTTAGATTTTTAGTTTCCTTTTTTTTTTTTTTTTTTTTTTTAGCAAAGTCATGTGGCATGTGGGATTTTATTTCCCTGATCGCTGGTTGAATCGAGGCCCCCTGCAGTGGAGCACGGAGCCTTAACCCCTGGACCACCAGAGAAGTCCCAACTTCTAGATTCTTATCCCAATTGCATGAAACTATTTAAACAGAAAGGAACATGATCTTGGNTTTTTTTTTTTTTTTTTTTTTTTTTTTTAGCAAAGTCATGTGGCATGTGGGATTTTATTTCCCTGATCGCTGGTTGAATCGAGGCCCCCTGCAGTGGAGCACGGAGCCTTAACCCCTGGACCACCAGAGAAGTCCCAACTTCTAGATTCTTATCCCAATTGCATGAAACTATTTAAACAGAAAGGAACATGATCTTGGAAAGCAAAGACAGTCAATGAGTATAAGTCTGATATCCACACATGAGAAAAAGCATCATATTGGAGAGCATATCTCGCTGAAAAAGCAATTTATTTCTGGCATAGCAAGAAAACTTCTTTCTTGTTGGCACATTTAATCCATTTTTGGAATCCTTAGTAATTTTAAATTTCTAATGCTTGAAGCCAAACTCAAACCTGAACACTTTCAGGGGGATATGAGTTGAAGTGGATAAAGCACTTTGGAAAATTCTGCAGCAAGTCAGATGAGAGATGGTGGTGGCAGAAAAGGAGATGGTGAGAAGTAGGCTGACTCAAGTTACATTTAGGAAGATGTGGTGCAGAATAAAGGGAAGAATCAAGGATGATTTCCATTTGAGTGAGTGGCTAGATGGTGGTGGTACTGGTTAAAGAGATGAGAAAGAGCTGTGGATGGACAAAGGTTACAGAAGAGTTCAGATAAGAGTTCTCTCTTTAAAAAAAAATAATGGATTAGAACTAGGCTACCTGACAAAAAGAATTACATAAGGTATTATTGATTAGAAAACTCAGAAGTGGGAAATATGTATAATAAGCAAAATAATCTAGAAGATAAGGTCCCATTTGGGAAAGTGAAATTGGCAAAAATCCCCATTTGGTCTTGCATACACACAGCCACACAGATGTGTATTAGTAAGTGTATACTGGTGCCCTATATGTAAGCACGGAGAAAATGTGAAGGACACCTCCCATGTTGTTATGCATGCTATCTTGTGAGAAGGAATGGGATGGTGGTGGTGGTGGGGGACAAAATGCAAAAAGACTGCATAAAAATGATGTTATTCTATCTATGTAAAATATCTTGGTGTATATTCAGGTGAAGTAATTTTAAAAAACCATGAATAGTGAAAAAAAAGGAAGGGTTTGGTCTGGACCTCCCTTGTTCCTTTCCTTCCTCCTCTCTTCCACTTTCCTTCCCTTCTTTTCTTTCTTCCAAGGAGGGTGAGAAGGCAGGTGGGTAGAGGATGGAGCCCACACAGTTGAAGGCAGTTGA
The DNA here is from genome assembly GCA_006410615.1 of Neotragus moschatus. Lineage (NCBI taxonomy): Eukaryota > Metazoa > Chordata > Mammalia > Artiodactyla > Bovidae > Neotragus > Neotragus moschatus. Next base: position 1,162,717 of record SJYA01002027.1, read on the forward strand.
GTATTTTAGGGGATTGGGGGCTTTCTTGGGGCTGGGCCTGCACAAGGAGGTTGTGGAGAGGCAGCCTGGTGTGGTCCCGGGGAAAGAGTGGGGACCTGAGGGGGATTAAGAAAATAGTAAATATATCAAGGAAACCTGGAGCTGGGTTTCTCCAGGAAGAAGATGCAAATGTGGAAAGGGTGAAAGCTCGAATGAACCCTGTGGCTTTGGAGAACAATTGGCTATATCTATGTGAATTCTCAGTGTGTGCATGTGCCTATGTGTGTACATATACATGTATGCACACATCATATGTACACACAAATGTGTATATGTGTATGTAGGTATATATGTGTAGGCTTCCCAGGTGGCTCAGTGATAAAAAAAATCTGCCTTGCAACGCAAGAGATGTTGGAGACGCAGGTTGGATCACGGGGTCAGAAAGATCCCCTGGAGGAAGAAATGGCAACCCACTCCAGTATTCTGGCCTGGAAAATTCCACAGACAGAGGAGCCTAGAGGACTACAGTCCATAGGATCATTAAGGGTCAGACATGACTGAACACACACACACATATATATGTGTGTGTTTGTACATACATATTTCCTAGATCTGTCAAACATCCATGCTGAAAAAAACACAAGACAAAAGCCCCACATTTCCCTATGTAAGTCCATATTGTATAGTAACTGGGATACTGTTCAGAGCACTGGCTAGAATTAAACAGTACACTTATATACAAAGAAAGAAGCTAGTAGAAGTGATGCCAGGCAGCAATGAACACATCTGACACGTAGATCTTGATTTTTAAATAGCACTCTCCACTAAGATACTCAAAGAAGACACTCCTTAAAGAACTGGCTGACTCCAGGGCTAGACAGGGAAAAGAACAAGATGAGTTTGTGACACTTTTTTTTTTTTTTTTTTAACCAAAAAGTAAAGAACTACTCAAAGCATGATGTGCTTGGTCAAAAAAACACAGAGGCTGTCTTGAAGTGGCTTTTCTTGGGCAAATATGGGATAACTTGAGCATCAAAATAAATAATGACAGCTGTGGATGATAACTCAGTGAATAATAAAGAATATATGGACGCACACTGATATAAACAACTAAAAGAAGATAAAGCTTTTCTTTACAGTAGAAGGCCAACAAATACATGTACAAGGAATGATGGAATTAGAGAAAAATCATTTGTCAACCATCATAGTGATAATTGATTCAGGCAAAAATCATTGATGATGCCAAAGCTAGTGGGTGAAAGGGGATTTTACTATAGTCTAAAAGTATCTGTCTATGAAATATCTATCAATTACTAAGGGTAAAATGTAACTTTGCATTGAATAAATCTGACAAAAGGTTTCCAATCATGTTAAAAATATGAGAAAACCTCAAACAAACTCACACTGAAAGGACAGTCTGCAAAATGATTTTCTTATAAACTTAAAGGTCATGAAAGTAAGGAAGAACAGAGAAACTGTTCCACAAAACTAAAACAAAACATCATATAACCTAGCAATTCCACTCTTGGTTATATATCAAAAAACAAAACAAAAACAAAACCACTAATTAGAAAAGATGCATGCCCCTCAAGGTCCACTGTAGCATTATTTATAATTGCCAGGATATGGAAGCAACCTGGAGTGTCTATATGGATATGGAGTGGATATGGAGTGCCTATCAACAGATGAATGGGTAAAGAAGATGCAGTACACACACACACACACACACACACACACACACTGGAACACTACTCAGCCATAAACAATGAAAATTTGCTATTCACAGCAATGTGGATGAATTTGGAGGGAATTATGCTAAGTGAAGAAGAAGGAGAAGGAAATGTCAACCCACTCCAGTGTTCTTGCCTGGAGAATCCCAGGGACAGGGGAGCCTGGTGGGCTGCCGCCTATGGGGTCGCACAGAGTCGGACATGACTGAAGTGACTTAGCAACTTAGCAGCATGCTAAGTGAACAAAGTCAAAGACAAATACTATACAATATCACTTACATGTGGAATCTAAAAAAATACAGTGAACTAGTAAATGTAACAAAAAAGCAGCAGACTCAGATATAGAGAACAAGCTAGCGGTTACCAGTGGGGAGAGAGGGAGGGGCTGGGTAGCGGTGGGGGAGTGGGAGACACAAACTTGCGTATAAGACAGAGTGAAGGGTGTCTTGTTCAATACAGAGAACATAGCCAATATTTTGTAATAACTGTAAATGGAAAGTAACCATTAAAACTGCATACAATTAAAAAAATTGCTCTTGGACTCAGTGACAGATTCGTGAGACAGCTGTTAAACGTCTGTCCAGAAAGGATACACGTCCCTTCCTCTAACATCTTATTGGTCAAAGCAAGTCACATGGTCAGCTCTGATACTGATGGAGAGAGGATGTGGTACAATTCTTCCAAAGAGAGGTACAGGGTCAGCAGTGGGACACAGCAGCACTGTGTCTGATGGAATCTCAGGAAAATAGCAAAGACCTGGGTACAAATCTCTGTTCTTCAACCTGATGAGTTCAGATATCCATGCCCTGGAAGAAGGCATAGCTGGATTACAGAAAGCCCAGGAGAGGGGCTTAGTAGGGAAGAGCAGCAAAAATGCTCACCAGCATATGCTGTTGTTGTTCCGTCGCTAAGTCGTGTCTGACTCTTCGGGACCCCGTGGACTGCAGCACGACAGGCTTCCCTGTCCTCCGCTATCTCCCGGAGCTTGCTCAAATTCATGTCCACTGAAGTCAGTGATGCTATCCAACCATCTCATCCTCTGCCACCTGCTTCTCCTTTTGTTTTCAATCTTTCCCAGCATCAGGGTCTTTTCCAAAGAGTTGGCTCTTTGCATCAGGTGGCCAAAGTAGTGGAGCTTCAGCATCAGTCCTTTCAAAGAATATTCAGGGTTGATTTCCTTTAGGATTGACTGGTTTGATCTCCTTGCAATTCAAGGGACTCTCAAGAGTCTTCTCCAGCACCACAGTTCAAAAGCATCAGTTCTTTAGCGCTCAGCCTTCTTTGTGGCCCAACTCTCACATCCATACATGCCTACTGGAAAAACTATAGCTTTGACTGTAAGGACCTTTGGGCAAAGTGATGTCTCTGCTTTTTAATACACTGTTTGGGTTTGGGTTTATCATAGCTTACCTTCCAAGGAGCAAGTGTCTTTTAATTTCATGGCTGCAGTCACCAACAGTATAATCTATACAAATTAAAAACAATTGCGTTTTCTTCAGCTTAAAAAAAAAAAAGTATGCCTTCCACTCCACCATGTTTCCTTCCCTCTTTCAGTTGGCTTAAAAGTATGAAAAGTGTCCATTAAAATGTAATTCTTATACAAATGAGGAGGCTCATTAGTCCTATACCAGCCAATATTTTAGATTGATTTAGTTTATTGTTCTCCAGGGTTTGAGAAATGCAGGATCTTTGGTACATAGATGATATTAACAGTGCATGGATGAATATATACTTTTTCTTTATTTTAACAGTTCTACATATATCTCCCCTGTTTAATTAAATAACATATCTAATCTGCAATTTCACAGATACTATTGATTAAAATGAAATTAAAATGATTGCCTACAGTTAAAAAGTGAGTCATTTAAAATAAAAATACCAGCTAGATAACGATGCAGGTGGTTCAAGCGCAATGCAAAAAATGTGAGGATGGGTGACAAATGACAAAAGTTTGGGAAACACCAATTCTGTCAATCAGATTAACTAGCTATTTTCCCACTGAAAGGGAAGGTATGTAGGGATGATGAGATTTGTATGGTAGCCTGCGTGAAGGTGGGATGGGTCCTGGGGAGGCTGGTGGGACTCTGGATCCCTGAGATTTGAAAAAACATGTCCACACTAGGGTCATAATATCGGGCGGGGGCATAAAAATTAAGGGGGGCCACGGAAACGTGAATAGAGAAAAAGATGCCTCTTTCTTCACATCATCGTGCAGAGCTAGCCTGGCTCAGGTGTTTGGTGAATGGAAGGCTTTCTTCAAGGTGATGAATGGCCAGCCTACAGAAGGAGGAATATCTTTGCAATGAAGACAGACAGTCGTTAGATTGGGATGATTCTGGTACCTGCCTATTACAAAAGCTGCCCAGACATACCCAAGCCATCACATATGTGGAGACTGATGGATGAGAATTCAATGACAGGGTAGACTAGCAAGAATCTTATTTTTCTGCAATACTAGCTGGAAGATTTAGCAGACAGTAGCATTTCTTTGGCTGCCATCCTACATCACCAGTGTTCATAACATCTTTGAAAATAAAATGCTCCAAGTTCGTAGAGGAAGCTGGCCCTGACGGAACACAGCAACAAAGAGAGCCTTTGAAGCCCTGCCTTCTCCAGCACCTTCTGATTCCTGGATTCATGCAAACAAAAGCTTTCATAAAGTTCTCCCAAGCTTCCCTGAAGCTGTCCTTATTACTCAGCGTGAGGAACAAAAAACTCAGCTTGGGAAGCAGTCTTCTGGTTCTCACCCTCAGGAAATGCCTGGGCTGAGAGCTTCTGAGCTCCAGGCAGGGGAGGGGGATGGGGACTCCCCACCTCCCAGTGGACTGGATGTAGGAAAAAGTGCTCGTGACTTGAGTACTTTAGGCCAGCTGGTTACAAGGTTGAGACATTTCCCCTGATAACAAGATCTGAAAACCAAAGTTGCTCACTTGCAAATTCCCTGCTCCAGTGTGGCTAATGTACAGAATGCTCTTTGGAGGAATGGCATTTTTCTACCTCAAGGTCAGCAGAACTGTGTAATTAGAGTTTCAGTCTTGTGAATACAGTTTTAGTCTCATGAATCAAGAACTGCCAGGCTGGGTCAGGCACATGCATTAACTAGCTGTGGGCCTTAGGTGGATATTACCCTTTCTGGACCTTGGTTTCATCATTTTAAAGTTTAAGGTTTCACAGACGTGTGGTTGCCACAGGGAAGAGGGGTATGGGAGGGATAGGGGCTGAGATTAGCAGATGCAAATTATTATATATAAGATGTATAACTGAATCACTTAGCTGTACAGCAAAAACTAACACAATATTGTAAATCAACTGAGCTGTGCTTAGTCACTCAGTCATGTCCAATTCCTTGCAACCCCATGGACTATAGCCAGGCAGGCACTTCTGTCCATGTGGATTTTCCAGGCAAGAATACTGGAGTGGGTTGCCATGCCCTCCTCCAGGGGGTGTTTCCAACCCAGGGATCGAACTCAGGTCTCCTACATTGCAGGCGGATTCTTTACCATCTCAGCCACCAGGGAAGCCCAAGAATACTCTAGTGGGTAGCCTATCCCTTCTCCAGGGGATCTTTCCCACCCACGAAATGAACCAGAGTCTCCTGTAGGCAGATTCTTTACCAACTGCCAGGGAAGCCCTATATGTAGGATGGATAAACAAGGTCCTACTGTATTCCACAGGGAACTATATTCAATATCCTGGAAAAACTGAATGGAAAAGAATATGAAAAAGGATGTGTACATATATACGTGTGTGTGTATCTGAATCACTTTGCTGTATAGAAGAAATTAACACAACACTGTAAATCAACTATACTTCAATAAAAGAAATTTAAAAACAAAGTTAGAGGTTTCAACCAGATAACTGATAACTGCCTTCCCACTCTAACAAGCCGCATGCCAACACCTTTCCAAAGGTGCTCGTTAATTTGTTCTAGTATGCCAGGTGCGAGAAACTGAGACTTAAGCGAGGGAAATGGAGAAGACATTTCTCTCTCACACACACAGAGGTAGGCTTTGTGCATGTCTGGCAGTAACTGTTTCAAGGTCAGTCCTGTACAGGGTCATCTGATTTAGCAGGTATTTACTTGTGGGCAATGAATGAATGAATGTTAACAAAAAGGAAGAACTTCAGGCACCGAAGTGGCCTCTGACAATGGCATGGAAGGATCACTGCATTTTATTACCCAAGCTTCATTCAGAATAGTAACCTAAAAGCTGTTTAGTTTCTTAAAAATCCTTTGTTCTGTCCCTTATACCTGGGAAGACTCAGTTTATTATTTGCCTGTTTACTCTGAGTCAATTTGTACCCCCAAGGAAGTATGAATTTTCTGTTCATTCTACTTGAATGCACCAGCATTTTGTGAGAGCTGACTGCCCATTTTCAGGAGGGGTCAACAGGGTGGCAACCTTGAGGAGTCAGGTGCAAGCCCTTTTTCTTTGAAAGAATGAAGGTCCTGAATAAGAAACATAAACATCGGTTTCAATGAACTTCAACAATTTCAAGAGCTAAATCCCCTGCTGCCTATTATTTTGAAATGTTCACTCAAAATAGGTCTGCAAAGTATATGTATTTATTCATCCACTCATTCCTTTGTAAATAATTCAATTTTAGCTCGCTGCCAACCCCTGTGTAGCACCGGGGATACAAAGGTGACTCTGCCACAGTCCCTGACCTGAGAACTCACCCCTGAGTTTGGGAGACAGTCATGTAAACACTCATTAAAGAACTATATTTCCATCAGTGGTGGTTGCCAGAAGCAGGAGGTTAAGGGGATCAAAAGGTATAAACTTCTGGTTATAAAATGTCGTGGGGATATAATGTACAGCATGGTAACTACAGTTAATAGCACCATATTACATATTTGAAGTTTCTATGACAATAGATATCTTAAGTCTTCATTATGAGAAAAAAATGTAACTATGATGTTGATGGATGTTAGCTTGAGTTACTGTGATGATTGCTGCTGCTAAGTTGCTTCAGTCGTGTCCAACTCTGTGCGACTCCGTAGATGGCAGCCCACCAGGCTCCCCTCATCCCTGGGATTCTCCAGGCAAGAACACTGGGGTGGGTTGCCATTTTCTTCTCCAATGCATGTAAATGAAGAGTGAAAGTGAAGTCGCTCAGTCGTGTCCGACTCTTAGCGACCCCATGGACTGCAGCTTACCAGGCTCCTCTGTCCACGGGATTTTCCAGGCAAGAGTACTGGAGTGGGGTGCCATTGCCTTCTCCGACTATGATGATTATTTCACAGTGTATTTTAACACACAAATATATATTAAAAAAGAACTATATCAGTCAAGACTCTTGGTTTGCTCATGACCAAAACTCAACTTCAAACAGCTCAGGTGTACGGGGGCATTTATTTGATCCAAGACCAAGGGAGGTGCGCAGCCAACATTGAGGTTTTTTAATATAAAAGTCGAAATTTGGGGTCTTTTTGGAAAAATAATAGGATATTCTAGAAATAAAAGAAATATTCTTTTAGACTGTCTCCTAAAAGAAAACCTTAACCATAAGCGAGAGTGGGTGCCCCTTATATATGGCACAAGTATTCGCTCTATTGCACCAACCCACCATCTGCATGGAGTTTTCACATGCATTTATAGCAGCCCTGGTCACTCATTTGTGTTTCTTCTAATTAAGCATTTGAATTTTTAGGCCCTTGGGTGAGAAGAAGGTCAAATTGGAGGTGGGAAGACCAGTTGGTAAGCTATTGCAACACTGTCTTCAGGGAAAGATAATGGCAAAGCAGATGGAGAGTCAAGAACAGTGGTGAGATATTTTGGTCATGGTGACAGAACTTGGTCAGCAAAGGATTATGTATTTTCACTTCTTCAAAGATACTTTTGGAAGTGTCTGCATTTTTTTCCTTTATGTATCTATCTAGCAGTTTATAGAAATCTCTAGACATTATGTTTTGTCCCCACCCCACCCCACCCCACCCCACCGCCATCCGTGATGGATGTTCCGTCTAGCCCAGTATCTCTGCCCTCTAGCCAGGGCTTATGTACCTCTCCCTTCCTCCCTCCTAGAAGAGGCTGNGGAATGAAAACTGACCTTTTCCAATCCTGTGGCCACTGCCGAGTTTTCCAAATTTGCTGGCATATTGAGGGCAGCACTTTCACAGCATCATTTTACTGTGTATAAAATTAATGAGAATCTATTGCAGAGCTCAGGGAACCCCACTGAGTGCTTTGTGATGATATAAATGGGAAAGAAATGTGAAAACGAGGGGATACACACACACACACACACACACACACACACACACATACATAAAGCTGATTCACTTTGCTGTACAGTAGAAATTAACAGAGCATTGTAAAGCAACCATACTCCAAAGAAAATTAGTTTTAAAAAAAGTGACTTAATTAAGGTCACTCAGGTAGACAATGAGAGTGAAGACACAGAGGGGCAAAGGGAGGCTCTTGTTCCATTTGGAAGTGTGCTGTCATGGCATCTACAAAATCTTAATGACAGCATCTTTCTTCATGGTGACAGTGAGAACAGACTGTGAGACAAGCAGGTCCTCAGCTGTGAGCAGGAAGTCATCATCACCCTCTACTCTCATCAAGATGGCAGAACTGATGGTTAGTTCAGAAAAGCAAACATGTTCCCATGCTGTCAACCACATCTGTTTGGTTTCCTATCCTCCCCTCCTCCGCTGCCCTCTATTCCTTTTTGTCAGTTGGCTTGCATTTATCTTAAGTTAATCTGGGCATTCTGCCATTAGTCTATCTTTCTGGATGTTCTTTTCTTATTAAGAGTACATAACATGATATCCAAAGATGGGCTTTGATATGGAAACAAAATTTGATTTTTAAAGAAGACACACCTAAATTACAACGATCCTAAATAAGGTTTTTGAGACTCTTTCTAAAACAGAATTACCTAGGACGGAGAGGTCTAAGAGCATGTCTTAGTATCAATAGAAGACAACATTTATCGAGCTCACCAGGAAGATGATGTATGCATGTGATTGCAGGGACATGCATATTTTATTGTCCTGGGCTGTAGATGACAACACTGGGGATGCTGCTAAAACGACCTGAGTAGGTTTTAAAGGAATGATCTCAGATAGCCTGCTGAACCTGCCAAGAGAGGGACTTTTTGGCCTCTTTAATGCCTGTCTAAAACTGGCATGTTTTGGGTGGGAGAAGGGTGCGTTTGCCTCTCGGGCCATGCCTCATTGTTGCCCTGAAGTCATGTGACCAGTGACGAACCCAGCCCCTTCATGGGCTGAGGTCTCAGTTTCCTCCTCTGAGAAAACAACCTCGTTGTCTACCCTGCTTGCCATAGCTGTGGGGATCAAGAGGGAAACATACGGCAGACAGAACATTGCCACCCATTAAATTTCACACAGGAAGAGGCTTTCTTCACGTTATTACTGCAGAGGGACACTTGCTTCTTGCTAGTTCTGCTAATGACTTCAGGGTGTTCCTGTGTTATTTCTTCAGCTCTGCCTTTCAATGGTCATTTGGTTTCAGCTCAGGATATAGAGCCTGCTTAAAGATCCCGCTCTCATCTGTGTTTTCCTGTGTCTAGACTGGCAAGGCAGACTTGCAGTAAATGTAATTACGATGCTGGCAGGCCAGCTGCTGCTGAAGATATCATGGAATGTGACCTTACATTGCTTACAGATGTTAAACCTTGCTTGCAGGTGACCCAGATATTCTGCTCGTGTCTCTGCTCTGTACACTAAGCCTCTCTGTCAATCAGAAGTAAGCATTTAGGGTAATCTGTTTTGCTGAAGATCTTACAGGAATTTGGTGCTAATGCTGACAGGAAAGAAAGGCAAAAAAGAAAGGCCAGTTTATTTCTATCTGCAATATAGCAGATGTTTTCTGTGCACAAGTAACATCAAAGCAGCATGTTATATCTGCATAGTATCATATGATTTTAAAAAACAAATGTTTTAATAATTATACAAGGAATTATGAATATATTCTTATTTTTAAAATTTAAACATAGAAATATATAGAGGCGATGGTTTCCTCTGGGAAAAGACGGGAACTTCAGGTGATGTGGGAGGTGCTGGTTAAAGGACACTGTTCAGTTTTTGACTTTATAATGAAATTTTAGGGTGAGTCCTTCTGTAGTTTTTTAATAAGCATTTAAATATATACATAAGTATAGATAAAAATACATAAAGAAAACTTACTTTACCCAGTGGAATTATACTAAACATGTGGTTTAGCACTATTTTTACTTATTTTGACTTGAAGCCTTTTCTAAGTCATTATAGGATAGATTTGTTGGATGAAAACATATAGCTAATATAGATAAATAACAAAGTTCTCCTGAATAATGTAGGGGACTATATTCAATATCTTGTAATAATCTATCATGGAAAATAATACCAAAAAGAATAAAAATATATACATATAGCTAAATATCATTCCCAGAATATGCCATAATTTAATGACTTCCCTACATATGAACACTGATTTTTGATTTCTTGATACAACAATGCTGCCATAATCATCCTTGTGCATACATCTTTCTTCACATGCACCGTATTTCTTTCAATAGGACAGAAACCTGGGACTTCCCTGGTGGTCCAGTGGTTAAGACTCCATGCCTCTAACGCAGAACACATGGGTTTGATCCCTGATTGGGGAACTAAGATCCCACATGCCCCGTGGAATGGCCAAAAAATAAAAATAAAATAAAACTTAAAAAAGAAAAGAAAATTGGAAGTCTGCTGAGTCACACAGTTTCCTTTTCTGTAAAACTGGTTTACTATAGCCTACACCTCAAGGGTATTTTAAGAATTAAACATTAAAATTAAACTTTCAAAGTTAAAACACGAGTCCATTTTCTCTTAAAATATTTTATAAAAATCAACTTAAAATACTTTTTCCTCTCACTTTTCTCCAGATCATTTTTATTCCTCTCTGTCTGTTCTATATTAAGGTGTTTGATGCACAGAAGAATAAGTCAAACAACTATTTAAGTCCCTCTCCTCCGCCTTCAATTCCATTCTGTTCCTCTGGAGAAGGTGCGGAGTCCTCTGAAGAATGCTGGAGTTCTGCATGATTCTGAGCTCTTCCCTCCATCTTCTGTTTCCCCCTTCCCTTTCCTGGCTTTGTCTTTGCTTCCCTTCCTGTCTTTTCATAAGCAACATGGGTAACTGCATGAGGCTGGGGGAAGCAGAAGGTGAAGGGTGGAGCCACTAGGGTGTAAAGATGCAAGGACAAGCTGAGAGCTGAGGCTGGACCAACACTGAGTCTAGGGGCCAAGTGAAAGCAGGGCTGACATGGATGCCAAAGCATTTAATGGGTTAAATGAATCCCCTGAGTGGGTCCATCATGAGCTCCTCAAGATGTAATGGAGCAGGCTGAGAGGGCCCCACAGGGCATGGGCTGAAACCTGGGAGCCCAGAGAGCAGCCTGGAGCTGGCTTTGGTCTCTCGTTTGGTTGCCTCCAGCCCCACTGGTGAAAGTCAAGTAGAGGAGGAAGGTTTGGCTTCCAGTTCTTGTTTGTTAGTCTGCAAGTTCCAACATGCTGTTTAAACTCCCCTGTTAAATGTCAGCATACATAGCATTGTTTTCCCCCTTAAAGCTTTTCCTCTCTTGAAATTCATCACTTCTTAGCATCTTATGTATATGTTTTGAAGGGAAGGACGAAAGCAAGGTTGCAGCCTGTAGGCTCAGGCCACCTCCGATTAAATGAGGCTACCCCTCACAGATGTTATAACTAGAGGTGTGGGGTTTGAAATAACTCAGAAAGCCAGCCTCTGTTTCCAGAGCTTGGCACGGGCCCGAGGCAGTGTACGCTAGCCAGCAGGATAAGACAGGTCCTGATCCTTTCCCTTGTGGTTCATTAATGATACCCATTAATTGCCAAGAAGGTGATGAGGCAGGGACCTCTCCAAGGACATTAACGAGAGACAATTTCAGCTGCTGCTGAGTTTTGATGTTAGCACCACTCAGTCTTGGGTCTTCGTATGGCTGCACAATTCCCTCTTCATTCATCTACTCTATTCCTCGAGGAGGCTGGTGTCATCCACTTAGGCTGGAAGGCCAGAAGGGACCGCAAGGGGTCAGTTTGCCACGTCTTGACTCTAACTAGCTTTTGATGTGTTTAATAAACACGCTTTGATAAAACAGAGAGGGAGAGAAAACACGGCACATTCAAGCTTAGCTCTTCGATCTCTCCATCCTTCCCTTGGAAACTTCTGCAAGTGAATCCATGCTGTTCATTACGCTCCCCCAAAGAACACGATGAGCTGTTCTTTGGGGCCAGATTTTCAACCTACGGTTCTCTGAGAATAGTTCCCATATTGTGGATGAGATGAGTATGTGGTCCAATGAGTCAAGAGGAATAAAAGCACAATCTAGTTGAAAGAAAAAAAAAACAAAACACACGGGTTGGTGGCTAAAGAATGCGGATCCAGCTTTTATCCTGTATGTGACATTTAGCTCAGAGACTCAGGCATGCCATTTTATCTTACGTTACAGGAAACTTAGGAAGTATTGTAGCTGCTTAGGGGCTGGGTTGTTCCCAAGATTTGTGCCTTCAATATGCTTTAGATTTTAATTCAAAGTATGGAATTACATAGCCACAAAATGCTGATGTAAGTCTGTGGCTTCTCAATTGAATTTAGGAACCTTGGGACTTTCTTACATTTGTTTCCATGTTATCCTTTGAAAACACATGCTGCTCCTCAGCATCTCATTCTGATGACAGAAAGAGTTCTTTCAACACTTGCCTTGACTCTTCTGCCTCTTTTATCCCAGGAAAAGAAAGCTTTGAATCACTCCTGTTCCTGTCTCCTCCTTCTTATTTCAATATCTGTTTTCCCATCAGTCTTTAAGCCAGAAAAATCTCCCACTTTCTTCCAAATGATTACTCTTATTACCTCTAGTTTTCCTGTCTTATGCCATTTTCCAAATTCCCTTTGCTCATTTAAAATCACTAATTTTTTTTTTTCGTTTATGGACTTGCATATGATTTTTTTCACCAATCACAACAAAAATATCTCCTTTAGCCTTTAGCACAGTGCCCACCATATGCTAAATAGTCCCTAAATATTTTTAAATAAGTGAATTTTAAAATTCACAAAAAGCACTTGATTACCAAGTGTGAAACGTGAACGATGGATGCATGCCTATTTATTGGGATAATAATCTTGTGACGTCAAAGTGACAGGGGGCGGTCTACTTTGCGAGAGGCACATTGTCGCCTCTGTCTGGAATGCCCTCACCTCCACCCAGGGGCTCCCCAGCTTCCTCACCCTGACCACTTCCTACCAGTGCTCTAGGACTTGGTGCAGGGGGAACTTGTTTAAGAAGACTCCTCCTCTGTGCTTCGAGCAAACTCTGCGTATCTCTATTTAGCTCTTATCCTGTGGGACTGCCGTTTCCTCCCGTCTCTTTCCCCTCATCCCAGGAGACTTGAGTTATTCTCCACTGGCTCCCTGGTACCTCACAAGAGTCCTGAGACAGTGAAAGCAAACAGTGCGTGCCTACTGAATGAATCAGTGAAGACTTCTGTGAGTCAGAAGAAGATTGGAAGTCTCTTAGAAGAGGGACAAAGAGACTAGGACATACTTTTTAAGAATGGGAGCGAGACGCCAAATGGAACTCACGGGTTTTCAAGGCTGTCTCAAGTCCAGAGCCTAAAGGGTGGGGGTTGAAGAGAGCACAGCCCATTCCTTCAGATAATTCTGGCATACACCACCTTGGCGTTTCCTCTCTGCTGTGTTTTCTGTCCCCAACACCCAAGGCGGTGTGGAATTACTAATATCTTCTCTTTTCTTGCTCGTGAGCACTCCACGAGATCTTCAGCTCCTTTGGGCAAGAAAGAACAATGTCTCAGGGTGGCATTTATGCCTGATTCTGTGGCCCAGGTGCTTAGCAAAGTCTTGCTCTTTCCTTGACTAATGCTTCCTGATGACTTCCGATAGGGACACGGGGCACATTGGTTGTAGGTGACCTGTCCTCCACAGGTAGGTTTTCCTGGCAAACGATTGTTACAGTTCTGCTTGTTGTGAATATTTTACAATATGGGACCACAATCCTGTTCTTGAATCAGTAGTTTCAGGGTGGTAGGGCTTTCATCTAGATTGCCTCTGACTTCTTTCTTTCACTCTTCTTTCTTTCTTTATATGTCAATGCTACGAACCCCCAGCAGCTGTGCAGGACCAAGGATGCTGTCAGGCATCTACTGGCTTCTGAAGATATTGCCTAATCTGTCAGGGAAGGAGGCTGTATTTGACCACACAAGGAACTCCATTGCTTTACTATTCAGAGCATACCTTCCTTTGACTTAATGAATAATTTAAAATGCTCATCTCATCTGTATATTAATTAGCCGCTTGTTTTCAAAAGCTTTAAATGACTGGCTCAGGCATCCTGTGCTCCACGGCAGATCTCTTGAGAGAGTGTGTGTCAAAAAAAATATACTTCGTTTGGAGTCTCGTTGATTTTTCTGACATTTTTTTTTTTAATGAAATGTTCTTCTTTTCAGGGAACTTGAAATGTTAAAAGCAGATGCTCAAAGACACATTGACTATTGCACTGAAAAATTTAAAAAGGGTTCCAAAGCCTCTAAGAGGCAAATCTGGTTTTTGGAGTAGAGGATTCTTACTTTTCAGAAGCCATGTATCCAGTCCTAGGTCACAGTCAAAAATAATTTGCATTAAAAAGATACAAAGTCAAACATGAAATTATGAACTCAGTCAATTCCCTTTCAACCTGCATTCTTGCTCCCTGTGGGAGACCTTGGGTTAGATCCACAGCACTGTACCAGTCACTGTGGTCTTGACTAATCCAGAGTGAAAATTTCTCTGAGGCTCATCCCTATCACCCTAAGACTCTAATTACACCCTGGGAAGCCAACAGTGCAGAATGTTTGAGTCTGTTATTTCCTGACTTTGCTGCTAGGGAGAGAATTTGTATGTGTGGACTCTGCTTTGGATCCAACTAGATCAGAGGTTCCCCTNTGTACCAGTCACTGTGGTCTTGACTAATCCAGAGTGAAAATTTCTCTGAGGCTCATCCCTATCACCCTAAGACTCTAATTACACCCTGGGAAGCCAACAGTGCAGAATGTTTGAGTCTGTTATTTCCTGACTTTGCTGCTAGGGAGAGAATTTGTATGTGTGGACTCTGCTTTGGATCCAACTAGATCAGAGGTTCCCCTAGAGGCCCATGATGAACAACAACTACACACAGGCAACTGTGTGTGTGTGTGTGTGTGTGTGTGTGTGTGTATGTGTGTGTGTGTAGGGGAGTGGTACTAGTATTATTTTTAAGACATCAAAATGCTTGATAGAATCAGTTTGCTTGTGTGAAATAAGATAGTGCAGCCTAACTAAACAATGTCTTTCTTGGCTGTTGGCTAGAATTTTATTTGAGGAGAGAAAATAAAACTTTACTGAATTATAGAATATAGAAAGAATGGATGCATTTAAAAATATTGAGGTATATTTGCTTTACAATGTTATGTTAATTTCTACTGTATAACAAAATGAATCAGCAGTATGTATACATCTATTCCGCTCTCTCTTGGACCTCATCCCCCACCATCATTTTACCCATCTAGGTCATCACAGAACACCAACCCGAACTCTCTATACTTTATAGCAGGTTCCCACTAATTATCTATTTTACATATGGTAATGTATTAGTGTCAATTCCAACTGCCCAATTCATCCTACTCCCTGTCCCCACTACCTCGTGTCCACACATATATTCTTTATGTTTACGTCTCTATTCTTGCCCTGCAAATAGGTTCATCTATACCATTTTTCTAGATTCCACATACATGCATTAATATATGATATTTGTCTTTCTCTTTCTGAGTTACTTCACTTTATATGGCAGACTCTAGGTCCACAGAAAGGACGTGCATGCATGCTAAGTTAATTCAGTCATGTCCGACTTTGTGCGATCCTATGAACTGCAGCCTGATAGACATAATTTAAAGCCAGAAAGATTTGGGTTCAACTTGCATCTCTGTCATTTTCCTACTGCGTGAACTTATTCAAGTTATTAATCTCTCTCATTCAAGGTTTCCCACCGGGAAAAAGGGAATAACACCCACCAGACTGGACTGTTGTGAGGTTAAATAGAATTCTATCTGCAGAGTGTCCAGGACATAGTAACTACTAAGTCTGTGAGAGTTGGGACTACTGTAAAGACCATTGTTCTCAACATTACATCAAGGTCTCCCATTCTGATCAGAAGCTTCATGACTTACAGTCCCATCTTTTATTGTTCTCTTTGTGCCAGGTCCCATGTGGAAGGACTTTTATGAATTATCTCATTTAATCTTCATAACAACTCCACAAAATAGGCACTACTATACTACTATCATCCTCATTTTCTAGAATAAAAGAATAGAAGCTGGGAAGATCTATAATTTTCCTATTCACATTGGTAGTAGATAGTGGAGACAATATTTCAGTCCCACCACTCTGACTTCAGAACCCTCACTCTAACCAGTGTGATTTACTGAAGTCCAGCCCTACATGTCCTTAGGACCCTAAGCAGATGAAGGCAGCTCTTGTTTCTTATCAGATACAGTTTGCTACTTAAATTCTTTTAAAATATGGGAGCTAAATAAGGGGAAAAATCATGAAATGGATCTTAGGGGATGAAAAGGTTGTGAATTGCTACTTCAGATAGGGCAGAAATACTCTTGCCTCTAGAAGGGTTGGAAAGACAATAGTTAAAATAGTGTGAAAGAAAAGCAAAAATCAAGTTTTCTGAGGAAGAGATAAGCAAGAGCAACAGAGCCTGCAATACCTTTCATTTCTAGGAGATAACCTGAACCTTGGAGGGGCTTAGTGGACACAAACTCCAAGATGAGGAAAGTGCAATAGCTCCTAAAACCAGAATCCAGAGCTTCCCTGGTAGCTCAGAGGTAAAGAATCTATTCACCAATGCAGGAAACAAGGGTTCAATCCCTGGACCAGGAAGATCCCACATGCCACAGAGCAGCTAAGCCCATGCACCACAACTATAAAGCCTGTGCTCAGAGCCCAGGAGCCCCAACTACTGAGTTCACATGCCGCAACTACTGAATCCCATGTGCCCTGGAGTCTATGCTCTGCAGCAAGAGAAGCCACTGCAATGAGAAGCCCGTACCCTGAAACGAAGAGTAGGCCCTGCTCGCCATACCTAGAGGAAAGCCCATGCAGCAACAATGATCCAGCACAACCAAAACTAAACAAATAAATAAAATTACAAAGAAAAGAACAAAACAAAACAAAAAAGCAAAGCCGAGGATGTTTACTTACAGTGGTCAGCTGCCAGCTGGTCTATTAACATACCACACATAACATTACTACATGTGAAATAAGGATAATGAAATTATTTATTTATCAAATACTTCACATTTCAAATGTATGGGTAATGAATCCACATACAGCTAAACATCTGTGGAAAGGAATCACTAACGTGTGCCTTCTCTATTGCTGAATGATGGACTTCAAGGTCATTTAGGTCTTCCCATGTGACAGGAACTCTTCTGTTGCATCATTACAAATCTATAACACAGATCATCACAACTGACATACAAAGAGGTGAGTATTATTATTCATTTTAAATCAAATTTACTGAGGTAAATGAAGGGTGAATAAAGGAGGAGGAACCAAGGTGTCTTTCATATCCCAGTGTGCAAAGCTACACATCCTCACTTCTGCTTAATTCTATTATAATTAGAAGTGAGTCTCTAAGTCCAGCCCATTTTCAGGGAAGAGGAATTAATTTACACCTTTTCAATGGAGGGGTATCAAAGAATTGGTGAGCATATTTGGAACTGCCATATGAAGTAAGATTCAAAGTTCATTTATTTCCCATATACATTCCATATAGATACTATCATTAATTGAAAAGACTTTCCCTTCCCTATGGTAGGCACTATTAGTTCTACTTTCTTTTCCAGATGAATAGCACTAATGGTTATATTTCAAAAGCAAACTGAATTTTTAAAAAGTTAAGTCTCTAGCAAAAATGATTAAAAGTAATACATATGTAAGTGAAAAATCCAAATGATGGTACTAATTTTTCATAATGTACTTTCTGCAAGTTTGCATTTTCAATTGCAGTAGCTAATACAATCTTGGGACATTAATGTTGGAAGAAATCTGAAACATTAAGTAAGTTTATATCAGTTATTTTATGAATATAAAAACAGAAGTACTGGGAGATGAAATGAATAGCTCAGAACATAGGAAAAATAGGCAGATCTGAGAATCTTTGTTATTTTGTTTCCTAGTAATCTTTCTGATTTATCAACAGATAAATCAATTTATCTTTCTGAAGTATTTGACATGAAAAAGCTTGGTTTTGGTTTCTCAGACTGTCACCAAAGTCCATAAGAGGCATGTTTAATCTCACCTTGTTAATTACATCCTTCAGGGGTCATTTCTATTTCCTCTCTTCTTTCTCTTATCCCCTGATCTGTTCTGCTCCATCCAACTGTCCACTCACTTGTTTATTGGCTAATTCACAAATATTTGTTGAATGCCTCTCATGGCCCAACCATTGGTCCAATTGCCCAGGATTCAAATACATTAAGAAGGCAATCTGTGCCCTCAAGGAGCATGGAGTCTACCTTCTTTCTGTAAGCATCAACATACCCTTTCTCTCCAAGAGACCAGCTTTTGGACCCCCAAAGCAATTTGTCTATCATATCTTCATCAAGTGTGTTAGTCTGCTCAGGTTACCATAACACATATCACAGACCAAGTGGCTTAAACAAGAGAGACATATTTCCTCCTAGTTCTGGAGTCTGAAAGTCTGAGATCAGGGTCCCAGCTCAGTCAAGTTCTGTTGAGGACCCTCTTCCTGGCTTCTTACTGTGTCTTCACATGATGGAAGGAGTGATTCTTTTCTCTCTCTCTCTCTCTCTTTTTTTTTTTTGCCTTTTCTCTTCTTAGAAGGTGATCATGAGGGCCCTACCCCCATGACCTAATCTAACCCTTTTTGTGAGTGCTAAGTTGCTTCAGTTGCGTCCGACTCTGTGCGACCCTATGGACTATAGCCCACCAGGCTCTTCTGTCCATGGAATTCTCCAGGCAAGAATACTGGAGTGGATTGCCATGCCCTCCTCCAGGGGATCTTCCCAACCCAGGGATCAAACCTGTGTCTCTTACATCTCCTGCACTGGCAGGCAGGTTCTTTACCACTAGTGCCACCTGGGAAGCCCGTAAGGTAGTATTAGTCTCTCCGTCATGTCTGAAACTTTGCAACCCCATGAATTGTATGTAGCCCACCAAGCTCCTCTGTCCGTGGAATTCTCAAGGCAAGAATACTGGAATGGGTAGTCATTCCCTCCTCCCCTGGAGGGATCGAACCCAGGGATCAAACCCAGGTCCCCCACATTGCAGGCAGGTTATTTACCATCTAAGCCACTAGGGAAGCCCCATATAAAGTATGTATCCTAAGTAACACCAAATACCCTTTCTCTAAATATCATTACTTTTGGAATTAGAACCAACATGTGAATTTAGGGGAATATGATCTTTTAGTCATAACACCCAGAAACCAAAATCTCTGGGGAAAAAAGTATTTCCTAAAACCATGAGGATTACAAACACTTGCCAACACTCCATATGAAGGAACTGCAGAGAAACAGAGAATTTCTGTCATCAGAGTAGATTTTTTCCCCCACAACTTTCACTAAACTTTCTAAAGAAATCTGCAAAAGAAAATGTGAGGAGTTTGGGGAATTAGTCACAGAACATTTCACTTTTAGCTCTCTTAACGGGGGTTCTATATCATGTGAGTTGAGGGCTTGAGTATGCCTTAGATAGAGTTGCAAATTGGTAATTCATTCTGGCACTGGAATTAAGGTGCTTCAGTAGAGTGTGAGCACAAAATTGCTCCTGGTCACGGTGAAAGGAGGTGAGAGGTCTCCTGCTTTCCCAAGAGAATTGTACTCTATGAAGCTTTATTCCATACCTTTTATGATCCAACCGGCACCAAAGCATGGAAGGAGGAAGGCTTTGAGATACGCCATAGTATCAGTGACAGTGGTTCCTCTCCATATCCTTCATGTCACAGTCATGGCAGTCACCAGCTGTACTGTACTCTGGGGGAACATTCACTCACAGAATCTTATGATGTGGTCAGACTTAGTTAACATGAGTAAAGAGTTTCAGGAAGGAGATCAAACCACTCAATCCTAAAGGAAATCAACCCTGAATATTCATTGGAAAGACTGATGCTGAAGCTGAAGCTCCAATACTTTGGCCACATGATGCGAAGAGCTGACTCATTGGAAAAGGTCCTGATGCTGGGAAAGATAGAGGGCAGGAGGAAAAGGAGAAGACAGAAGATGAGATGACTGAATGACATCATCGACTCAGTGGACACAAGTTTGAGCAAACTCCAGGAGATAGTGAAGGACATAGAAGCCTAGTGTGCTGCAGTCCATAGGGTTGCAAAGAGTCAGACAGTACTGAGTGACTGAACATCACCCATGGTTTAATAAAAGACAAGTATATTTCTAAAGCTGGTGCAGTGCAGACAGAATGTAAAGTCCACCCAACAGGGCTGCTGCTTTGATAATGCAGCCACCTTGTGAAACATACCAGGAGGAGATCAACGGAGGGCAAAGAGACAGAGGCTGCAGGGGGTGGCTTAACCTGAATTCTGCTGTGGGTGGTGAATAAAATTCAGAAGTTAATTGGCCAGATTACCTATTCATAGAACTGGAAGGAAGAATGGAAATTAAGCAAATGAAATAGAAGTTTTAGATTTGATCTCTGGATTTATATCAAAGGCGTAGGGAATACAACTCTCATTCCAAAACAGGCAACTTTCCTCTGAGGATAGTTTGTGACATCTGCTATGAAGGAACAAGGGGGCTCTTAGTTGTAAAAATAGAGACTGACTCTGGAAAGGAACTTATCAGATGGAGACTGCATGCTCACAAAATCACTGAGAGAACCAGGCTTGAGGCTCTGCAGCCATGACCGAGACCCATGGTCATCCTGGGGAAGAGACTGAGGCGGAACACTGTCAGGAACTGGACCGGGCAGTTTGTTCCCTGCTGCCACTGGCACTGGACTCTACTACCACCATCACCAGAAGATTCCCAGAGTCCTTCCTTCTTTGCTTTCATGGCTCACAAGTCAAAGACCAGGAGCCGGGTGGCGATTGGTGCCCATGTCACCTGACTATGCATAGCTGCAAGGCGGGGGGTGGGGTGGTGGGCAGGGGCTGAGAAAGTCAGTATCTCGCATTTTGAGCTTCCAAGTGGGATGTAAGCCCTGATTCTGTCTAAAATTCATTTCGAGGTGCTGCTGCTGCTGCTAAGTTGCTTCAGCTGTGTCTAACTCTGTGCGACCCCATGGACGGCAGCCCACCAGGCTCCCTCATCCCTGAAATTCTCCAGGCAAGAACACTGGATGTGGGTTGCCATCGCCTTCTCCAATGCATGAAAATGAAAAGTGAAATTGAAGACGCTCAGTCGTGTTCGACTCTTAGCGACCCCATGGACTGCAGCCCACCAGGCTCCTCCGGGGAGATTCACCAAATGCAGAAACAGAGCAACTCCCTCAAGAAAAAAAAAAAAAAAGTCATATTAGTTTGTAAAGATCTAGTTTCTTTTATTTTCATTATTTATTTTTAATTGGAGAATAATTGCTTTATAATGCTGTGCCTGTTTCTGCTGTACAACATGAATGAGTCATAATTATATGTACCTCCCCTCCAAAATTGAGCCTCCCTCCCACTCCCATCCCACCCCTCAGGTCGTCACAAACCAGGCTGGGCTTCCTGTGTTATACAGCAGCTTTCCACTAGTTATCTATTTTACACACAATCATGTATATATGTCAATGCTACTTTCTCAATTTGGCCCACCCTCTCCTTCCCCGGCTGTACCCACACGTCTTGTTTCTGCCTCTGTGTCTCCATTGCTTCTCTGCAAATAGGTTCATCAGTACCATTTTTCTAGATTCCATATATATGTGTTAATATACAATATTTATCTTTCACTTCATTTTGTATAATAGGCTCTAGGTTCACCCATTTCTTTACAACTGACTCAAATTTGTTCCCTTTTATGGGTGAGTAATATTCCACTGTATATATGTACCTAGTTTCTAATTGAAGGAAGAAGAGAAGGTAAGTAGTGGTGTCCAAGTGTCATTAATGACCAGGGGGATTGATTAATTAGGAGATAGTCCTCTGCTAAAAGGACCCGGGAAGGATAGCGTTCAATGGTTCTTAGCCTTGGCTTCACTTAGGATCATCTGGGGAGTTCTCAAAAACTGCTCTTGCCAGGACTCCATTCTAGACAATTAAGTCGAAATTCCTATTGATCCTAATGTGTGGCTAGGGTTGAAAACCACTGGATTACACCTGAGGTACCTGGAGAAGAGAAGCAGGTGGGCTCTAGAAGCCACAGTGGACAGGTGCTCAGCAGGGGCATTAACCCACAGCCGCTTTCGCAAGTTTGGTATCTTTCTGATTAGAGCTGCTGAGTGACAGCAGGAATCATCCCGTATTTCATTGCCATCTTTAAAGGCCTAACATGATGCAGACATGTGAAGCTTTTTCAGATCTGAAAAGCACTGTTGCCTGATTAAGAAAAGCTCTCTCCTCTAGGTGATGGACGAGGCTGGGAGGGTAGCTATGTAGGTCCAGTCCCAGGTCTGAGGAGCTGCAGGTTTGGAAACCAGAGCCAGAGCCCTCCAGCCAAACTCGCCTTTACTGGCCTCAGAATAACTCACTCTTTTATCCACATGAGCTGTGCGAGTGAAAGTGAGCAAAGTCTGTTTCTGGGTCTTTAGAAGAGATGCCCTGGAGTGCTCAGCTGGGCAAAATGGTCAAAGAGTGCTGGTAACCTGTCCAGGAAACTCAAGGGGAGACAGCAACACGAGGAGAGGTCTCCAGGCTGGATGCCTCTGTAAGTCACACAGCCTTCTCAGCCCAGTGCAGCCTTTGGCTTGGCTGAGAAAGATCTGGAAAGAAAGATCCGAATACCGAATGCTTTCAAGTTTATTTAAGTACATTACCTGTGAGAGAGGGAGGTTTGGAGTCAAAGCAAATTTCCACAAGGCTAAATTTGCTCCCTAATTTCAGACTAGCCGGAAGATGAAGGGAAATCATTTAGAAAAGAATGTGTATCAAGGAGCCAAGTGTTTAATGAAAAAGTCAGCGGCAGCAAATATTAATATTTGCCTTCCAAAGCAAACACCTCAGAGGAAACGTTTGGCGCCAGATGAGAGAGGCATTGAGCGTAGCAAGCAGCATGCCGCCAGCACACCCTCACCCTTGCCACCTCACCCAGCTGTGGCCCAGCACCTTCATCAGTCTCTATTTGCTGGTTAGGAACATGATGGATGAAGCCACTGCCAGCAAAGATGCTGTCTCTGCCCTCTGCACTGTCCCATTAAGGTGGTTTGGATGTATCCTTGGAGGGTACATTCTAAAGGGCACCGGGCTGATTGATGTTTCCAATTCAACTATGTGACAGCCACCACTGGTGAAACCACCCAAATGCTCACATGCCCACGTCTGCCTCCATCCTCTTTTCATATATAAGAAAGTGGGACTGGAATTAATCATGACAACAGAAGCTTTCTGAATGTTGTTTTGTTTTTGGAGCAAATCTTTGTCTGTAAGAGCAGTTTTGGGGGAAAAAAAGCCATTACGAGGATTAATGGAAATGCATGGTACTAATTAGGCTGCAGAGATACAGAGCTCTGAGACTGGTTGGCTCTTTTAGACACTTTTTACTTGACACTTGAAATTATTTAATTTCATCAATTGGAGTAGTAAAAAATGGACCTTCAAGAGATGAGTGATTTTCTTTGATAGTTGCAATGGTAAGGTTTTTGTTTGGCATATAATTTAGCAAGTACCTATTGATTGTCTACTATGTTATTGGTTCAGGATGAATACTTCCAAGTCCCTGTTCTTGCAAGACTGATGTTTTAATGGGAGAGAGAGAACCTTAAGCTGTTAATTTCCATCAAATAGAGTTAATGATAGGATTGAGGAAAGTGATGAGATGAGAGGTTATGAGAGAGGGGAGAAGTAGATATATGGAAATTGGAGTCTAACCAGATATCTTCTCTGAAGAAGAAAAGAAGTGTCAATCTGGGTTGTGTGTGTTTGTGTGTATGGGGTAAGGGTTGACCTCAAGCAACTTGTAGTTTATGCAGCCTAGAGAACAAATCCAGAAATGAAGGGATGAAGATAAAGAACCAGGAAGGGGTATGTCCCTGTGGGCTCCATATGCCAAGTTAAGCAGTTTGGATCTTTTTTCATACATCAGAAGATCTTGAAATTCAATTGAATAAGAATCATTTAGAACCTGATACATACTACTTTAGCCAGGTGACCAAGGTCGACATCAAGAGAGACAAATCATGTTGGACGTACGTACCCTAGGGAAGATGTGATGAAAGTGACACTTTGCCTCTGTGGTCTTCTTTCCCCAAACCCTTGACCCCTGTCTAATGATGAGAAAATGCCAGACAAATTCAAATTGAAGGACATTTCTAGAAAACAACTGACCACTACTTCTCAAAACTCTCAAGGTCATCATAATCATGGGAAAAAATCATTTAAGACTTTGCCACTTGAAGTGTGGTCCCCAGATCAGTTCCCTGGGGAACTGCCGCTGGTGTTTTCAAGTTCATCAGTCAGCAGAACTTCTGTGCATTCCAACAGAGTGTACCCAGTGCTGGCATAGTGCCCTGGTTCTTAAACTCTGGTTTGCATCAGAGTCACCTGATAGCTTCTTAAACCATTGCCAGGCTTCACCCATACTGTATCTGATTCAGTAAATTGAGGTGGGGACTGAAAATTAGCATTCCTCTCAAGTTCCCAAATCCTGAAAGATGATACTGTGAAAGTGCTGCACTCAAAATGCCAGCAAATTTGGAAAACTCAGCAGTGGCCACAGGACTGGCAAAGGTCAGTTTTCATTCCAATCCCAAAGAAAGGCAATGCCAAAGAATGCTCAAACTACTGAACAATTGCACTCATCTCACATGCTAGCAAAGTAATGCTCAAAATTCTCCAAGCCAGGCTTCAGCAATACATGAACCATGAATTTCCTGATGTTCAAACTGGTTTTAGAAAAGGCAAGGAACCAGAGATCAAATTGCCAACATCCATGGGATCATCGAAAAAGCAAGAGAGTTCCAGAAATACATCTATTTCTGCTTTGTTGACTATGCCAAAGTCTTTGACTGTGTGGATCACAATAAACTGTGGAAAATTCTGAGAGAGATGGGAATACCAGACTACCTGAGCTGCCTCTTGAGAAACCTATATGTAGGTCAGGAAGCAACAGTTAGAACTGGACATGGAACAACACCCTGGTTCCAAATAGGAAAAGGAGTATGTCAAGGCTGTATATTGTCACCCTGCTTATTTAACTTATATGCAGAGTACATCATGAGAGACGCTGGGCTGGAAGAAGCACAGGCTGGAATCAAGATTGCCGGGAGAAATATCAGTAACCTCNAGCAGGGTAACAATATACAGCCTTGATGTACTCCTTTCCTGATTTGGAACCAGTCTGTTGTTCCATGTCTGGTTCTGTTGCTTCTTGACCTGCATACTGGAAATCCTCTATTATTGCTCCTTTCAGCCCCTGAATAGTAGCCTCCACCTGAGACTTCCCCAGTCATTTGTAGGAAGATCTGAGAGAAATTCTAGCCATCTGTTTTCTCTTTGATGCCTCCTGTTCATTGGAAGGACTGATGTTGAAGCTGAAACTCCAATACTTTGGCCACCTAATGGGAAGGGTTGACTCACTGGAAAAGACCCTAATGCTAGGAAAGATTGAAGGTCAGAGAAGGGGATGACAGAGGATGAGATGGTTGGATGGCCTCACTGACTCAATGGACATGAGTTTGAACAAGCTCCAAGAGTTGGCAATGGACAGGGAAGCCTGGGGTGCTGCAGTCCATGGGCTCGCAAACAGTCTGACACGAGTGAGCAACTGAACTGAACTGAACACTTGAGTAAAACAGAGAACTGGTAGACACAGAGAGATCAGTTAAGAGGAGATTGTGATAGCCCATAAGAGAAATGATGAAGGCTTAAAGCAGGGTGGTATCAGTAGAGACTGTAAAAATTGATCCAATAATTCTATTCTAAATATATACAATAGATATCTATAAGAAATAGATTGGATGGCATCAACAACTCGATGGACATAAGTTGGAGCAGGCTCTAGGAGTTGGTAATGGACAGGGAAGCCTGGTGTTCTACAGTCCATGGGGTCACAGGGAGTCAGACATGACTGAGTGACTGAACTGAACTGATCTATCTATATGTTTGTGTCTGCCTANACAATAGATAGCTATAAGAAATAGATTGGATGGCATCAACAACTCGATGGACATAAGTTGGAGCAGGCTCTAGGAGTTGGTAATGGACAGGGAAGCCTGGTGTTCTACAGTCCATGGGGTCACAGGGAGTCAGACATGACTGAGTGACTGAACTGAACTGATCTATCTATATGTTTGTGTCTGCCTATGCTGTAGATATGTGATTTTTTTCTACCTCCATATGGTATTGGCAAATTTAAATTGTGATGAGGTCTATTTAATTGGATTAAATTTAAACCTATGAATTAAATATTCCTAAAACAGAAATATAGAAACTAACTCAAATATTTTTGAAGTTCACGTGATCTGAGATTACCTTTTGTAAACAAAGATAGTTTGTTTAATTAAAATGGATGTTTTTAGAGTTATCAACATTGAATATAATGCAGATATACTTTTTTTTTTTTGTCTAGGTTTATTAGTTAAATAAATTCAGGATATCTTTATTATGAAACTTGTCAATAAGAGAAAACAAAAAACGATAACTTAGAATTATGGCTGACATCTAATTTCTCTTTTGTGAGTAGTCTAAACATAATTATTTGGGATAGTTAAATCTGAGATAAGAGTTTTTAGGTAAACTTTTCAATAATAATTATATTTTATATATTGTATACTTAAAATAGTTTTCCCAAATCATTTTCATAATTTAATACCTTTAAAGTTTTTACTAACTTAAGTCAAATGATGGAAATTTATGTAGTATCTAGATGATTACCAATAAGATAAAATAATGATACACTAATTACTGAACTTAGGTTTATATACTTTTGGTTTCTTATTATAGAGAAATGAAAGATACTTGGATTCGTTAGTAAACATGTCTTGTGCCACATGGTAAGACTGTACAATACAAAATATTTTTGTACTGTACTGTACAAAAATAAGACTGGAAGACATTTTTTAAAATAATGCATGTGTCTAGAAATAATAAAATGTATCCATAAACTTGCCAATCTAAAAAATACAGTATAACAGACATTTTATAATTGTCTACTCCTTAGTTTTCACTAAAAATTAAAGTTTTTAAAGGTAAAGGATTCTAGTTAACATGTGTAACTAAAACTACTAGAAATAATAAGCAAAAGTAGAAGTGTTTGGGGGTAAGAAAAGGTATCAGGTATAAAGATACGTTATTGTTTAGGGTAAAGAGGTAATTTGTTCCTAAAGTAAAAATGGTTATTAGAATAGGGAAGAGTAGTGTAAAGAACAAAGTGGCATAGAAAGTTGGAAAGCAAGCAAGAAAAAGTGAATTTTACCTTGCACAGTCAAGTTGCTAAAAATCATTATTATTTGGGGTTTGAAAAATAATCTTTAATAGCTATAGTTTACTTTTCTGAAACTAAAACTTAATTTTATTTCATCTTCTAAAAGTGCAAAGTTCAACTGGACTATTGATCTGCTCTTAGCTGTTATGAAAGATTTTTTCTTCACCTTTTAAGTAATTTGCCTAGAAAGCAAAGATTTTATGTCTTATCAAAATAGTTTCCTGTGCTTCATGTTGTCTTAATTAGATATTTGACTACTTTAAAAAAAACTGAATCTCATCCATTTTAAAAGAGCTAAATTTTGCACAGCTGTAGTTGCCTTTGAAATCTTCTGTCACTTTAGTTAAATAGATAGATAACTAAGTATTGTTTTATAATAACCTGTAACCCTTAGTGATGTGTTCAAATCTTTTGATATTTATAACAAACTTCCAAAATTGAAATTCTAAATGAAGTATTTTCAACTTCAAACTAACTTTGGGATTTTTCCAGAAAGCTCTTGGAACGTTTCAAAGAGCTCTTTATTCTCTTTATTAAAAAAAGAAAGAAGGAAAGAAATGCTAAGCTAACTAGGCTTGTCTGATATGCTAAATTATATGGGAAACATTGTCAAATAAGAAGTAATACTAGGTCTTCCTTACGTTGTAGTTGTATAGTTCCATATTATTCTAGACTTGCATGAAATTTCTAGAAAAGAGAGACCCTTGTATAAATAATTACTTATAATTCTAGCTATCTTAAAATGTTGTATGTGCCATAGAAGTAACCAAAGTTCCTTGTCAATTGCGTTAATACAAACTCTCATCAGATCATTAATCATGACCATTTTTGAGTCCTTTGTCATTTACAGTTATTGTTTGATGCTTCTGAAGATACACTTCATCTTCAAGGAGATGGAAAAGACTCTGGCAAGTAAAAGTTTCCATTAACTTTAAGATTTTAAAACTAAACTAGTTAAGAGTTTTCAGAACAAATGGAAAAACTGGATTCAAGCAAAATAAGAAATAATAACATGAGACTGAATGAACTGATGAGGATGACTATAATTTTTATAACATTTTGGACAAAACTGATGGTTCTTTAATTTTTTTCCTAGATTTAAGAAAATGTTTTTCATTTCTCTTAACTATGACTTAGAGCAATTTGGTAAAGCGTAAATTTGTGAACAAAATAAAGCAATTATTTTTTCTCCCTTCCTAATCCCTCTAGAACTTGAAAACTCTGACTATTCTTATTTTTCATGGCAATATATTAATATTTATTTGCATAAGTTCAACAAGACTGTATTCTCCTTGTAATAGGACACAATTGGAAACCTTGGTTATATTATCAAAGCCTTCACTGGAATGTCATATTTGAGAACGACGTGCATAAAATCAGATATGGCAGACAGCTTTAAGGAACTAAGTTTGACTATGAAGCCAATAAAACCTTTCATAAACACAGCATGGTACCTTTTGTATAGGACTCCAAACAGTCTAACCAAGTAAAGGTCACTTCCTGGCTGGTACAGGAATCTCAGGATATTTGAGGGCCTTCAAGAAGAAAATAATTCACCCAAATCTGTATAAATTGTAGGCAAAATCTAATGTTGAGTCCTTGACATGTTTTCTTGGCCTTCAGAAACTTTTCAAAGTTCAATAAGAAATTGCGTACAAAAAGTTCCAGCAAACCAGATTTAAAAGAGCCTATATGGTCAAATCATTATTCTTGCTTTACTTACAGAAATAAGCAGGCCAGGCTTACTGAAATTAGATTTGTTTTGCAAACAAATTAGTCTTACTTTGGCTTTCTTTGATGTAATGAGAGTGATTTTAGAGAGGAAAAAATACATCTCCTAGAAACTATAATATACACTTGTGGATATATCAGGTTTTATCACTTTTAATTGTCTGTCAGGTTTTCTTTTCTATCTGTGAGTTCAGTTGGATATATCAAATTCTTCTAATTTCTCAAATATCTGTCTAATAAATTCCAAACATTTCTGATTTTCTCCCTAGTTTCTCCCAACATTTCTTTTGACTTGGAATTTCTAAGGAAAAAAAAAAATGCCTTTTTCCCTTTAGCCCTACACAAATTGACTATAAACCTCTTGACATAAACCCCAGAGAAACTACAATAATAGCCATGTTTAGACAACCTTTGTGCTGCTGCTGTGTGGGCCACTCAGAAAGTTTACATGAACACCCAATGACATCATCAGAGACATTCAAACTGCAAAAGGTACTTTCATCCCTACATCTGAAAATCTCTTCTTTCTTCTGGCTGCCCTCTGGACTCAGACTGGGTTTATCTTCTGCCCCAAACGTAACCTTTGGTTTTCTTTAGTTCCCATAGAAATGCCTCTTATTAAATACATAATTGCTTGCTCGCTCATACAATAAAGGCCTAACTTTCATCATTGTCTCCAGAAATAAGACATAATTGTTTAACTGAATTGACCTATTCTGAGACTGGTTCAATTAGATACAGAGCAATCTAACAACTTAACTTCCAGATTACTAAGTATGCAAAATGTGGTGTTAAATATTCAGGTGCAATATTAGATAAACAAGAATTTAGAACTCAGTAGAAAGGTCAGAGCTAAACTATAAATGTAGTAATCACATGAATATAAGTGGAATTGACAGTCATGTAACTAGAGATGACTTATGAAGTAAGAATACCTAGAAAAGAGAGAAGGGCCAGGAAGGAGGCAGGGAGAAATCCTTATCAGTTCCACACACAATACACCTATTCTGCATTTCCAGTTAATCCTTTAAGATTCAACTTAAATAGGAGCTTTTCTGTCAAGGCTTCCTTACTCTGTCTGCTCCTATGGCACCCTATACATGCCATTGTAACAGCAAAAAATGGCACAATGAGTTTTCTTAATATGCCATCAACTTGAAGTTTCTTGTGGTTGGGACTGTACTAATTCTCACTACATCCTCAGTACCTTTTATGGTCACGGAAATATAAAAAAAGTCATTAACTTTGTTAACCAAAAGGAAGGAATGAATACATATTACTCCATCAGTTAGAAAAATGCAGTACTATTAAAAGATTCACTAGTATAAGGAGGAATTGATTACCATTTTTATTCCAGCTCTTTCTAGGATAAGCAAATGTTCTTTCATACTATGAACCTAGAAATTAGTAACATTCAAGAGAGGTACATATAATTAAAAATAATAATAATACAGCAAAAATCCCCAGAGGAAGATTTAAAAATAAATCAGCTACAAAGAAATTCTATCAGAAATTCAAAACAAATTTGGTTAAAATTTTTGGCAAGAATCCTAAGCACACTGAGTGGTTGACATTGTAGACAATGAGAGCAAAAATCTGCAAGAGCACTTCTTGAAACACTTTAAAAAATAAAAAATAATCTGATCTACCTTTTCTCTTCTTTCATGTCTAGCTCTTATTTCTATGATGTCAAAATACTCTGCTTTATGTTGAACTACTGGGAAAACAAAAGAAATTTATAGAATTGTCCATTATTTAGAGAGATTATAATTATTCTAAAATATTCAAAGCCTTTCCTAAAATTAATATATTTTATCCTAGGACTACTTAAAATCTAAAACAGATTGTTAAGTACTGATTTATATAATAGTTAAAAACTGCTATTAACAAACACTGTATATAATATCTATAAAAAATTTACTTTTTTAAAAAATGGGCAAAAATCCTTGAATTTATAGCAAATATACTAAAAAATTGTCTGCATTTATATAATATTCTTTGAGGAATTTCTCTTTGTCCCATTAGCACATTTATTCCAATTCGTTTCTAAATTCTATCATCATCCTGAGAAGTTTGGGAATAAGTTATGTTAGATTATTTTTCTTTTCATTTGTTTTGAAATTAAGAAAAATGACAAAAACATGACTGCATGTCACCTATCTTAGAAAACCTTCTCAATTTCCCTTTTGCCTTCACCCCAATCAACTCCCCTATTCACTTTCTTCTTCTTTCTATATTTCTATACTTTAGGCAAAGGAGAAAGAAAGAAAGTGAAGTCGGTCGATCGTGTCCAAATCTTTGTGACCCCATGAACTGTAGCCTACCATGATCCTCTATCCATGGGATTTTCCAGGCAAGAGTTCTGGAGTGGGTTACCATTTCCTTCTCCAGAGGATCTTCTGGACCCAGGGATTGAACCTGGCTCTCTCACATTGTAGGCAGACACTTTACTGTCTGACCCACCAGGGCTAGAATCCAGGCAAAAGAGAGGAGAGATTTAAACAGGAAAACAGAAAAATATAAATAAGAGTAGAAGTAAAGGCTCCTGAAACAGATTGAAGGAAAATGGGAGAATCATCTTCCTTTCCCATCTAAAGAAGGGTTCAAATGCATTATTTGAAGCCTTGGGGAAGTTATTAAGAATATAAAGATAAGTAAGGAAATGTATTTAGGTTATGACATGTTAAGTTTTAAGAGACAGACAGTGGTAACTTGGACCACAGGATTCCTTCACAGGGTGAGTGCTTCAAACTTATTTATCCCTTACAAAGATAGTATATCTTCAGTTTTTTTGTTCAGTTCAGTTCAGTTCACTCACTCAGTCATGTCTGACTCTTTGCAACACCATGAACCACAGTACGCCAGGCCTCCCTGTCCATCACCAACTCCCGGAGTCTACCCAAACCTATGTCCATCGAGTCGGTGATGCCATCCAACCATCTCATCCTCTGTCCTCCCCTTCTCCTTCTCCCCTCAATCTTTCCCAGCATCAGAGTCTTTTCAAATGAGTCAGCTCTTCTCATCAGGTGGCCAACATATTGGAGTTTCAGCTTCAACATCAGCCCCTCCAATGAATACCCAGGACTGATCTCCTTTAGGAGGGACTGGTTGGGTCTCCTTGCAGTCCAAGGGACTCTCAAGAGTCTTCTCCAACATCACAGTTCAAAAGCATCAATTCTTCAGCGCTCAGCCTTTATAGTCCAACTCTCACATCCGTAAATGACTAATGGAAAAACCATAGCCTTGACTAGACAGACCTTTGTTGGCAAAGTAATGTCTCTGCTTTTTAATATGCTGTCTAGGTTGGTCATAACTTTCTTTCCAAGGAGTAAGCATCTTTTAATTTCATGGCTGCAGTCACCGTCTGGACTGATTTTGGAGCCCCCCAAAATAAAGTCTGCAACTGTTTCCATTGTTTCCCATTCTATTTGCAATGAAGTGATGGAACCAGATGCCATGATCTTCATTTTCTGATTGAGTTTTAAGCCAACTTTTTCACTCTCCTCTTTCACTTTCATCAAGAGGCTCTTGAGCTCTTCTTTGCTTTCTGCCATAAGGGTGGTGTCATCTGCATCTCTGAGGTTATTGATATTTCTCCCAGCAATCTCGATTCCAGCTTGTGCTTCACTCATCCAGCCCCACATTTCGCATCATGTACTGTGCATATAAGTTAAATAAGCAGGGTGACAATATACATCCTTGATGTACTCCTTTCCCAATTTGGAACCAGTCTGTTCCATGTCTGGTTCTAACCGTTGCTTCTAACCTGCAGACAAATTTCTCAGGAGGCAGATCAGGTAGTCTGGTATTCCCATCTCTTTCAGAATTTTCCAAAGTTTGTTGTGATCCACACAGTCAAAGGCCTTGATGTAGTCAATAAAGCAAAAGTATATGTTTTTCTGGAAATTTCTTGCTTAATTACTGATTTGATAGGCTGAATAACTTCCCAAGTTTTTAGTAGGGTTGAGGTTCAAACCAAGACCATTTAGATCCAAAGTCGAGCTGTATATTTAACAAGTGTGATATATAGTCTGTTGTGGGATTTGATCAGAGCATTTAATAGGCTAATGTGTTTGTGGATCTCCAAACGGGAGATGCACCAAACAGCATTTTCCACTTATTTGATTATAAACCCCCTCCTTTTTTTTTTTTTTTTTTTTTTGACAGAATTTGGCACCACTTGCAGAACACTCTTCACTGCTCCTTCCTCAGTTGAGGACAGGATTTCCCTTTTTCTCTCTCTCCCTCATTCTTCACTCTACTCCTCTCAGGATAGGCCTTACAATTGTGTATTTTATACTTCTTTAGGAACTAATTCTCAATTAAAGGAAGCCTCATCCCCCCAAAGCCAAAAGACTCACATTTTTTAAATGTCTTAGTCCTAGGATGGTATGTCCTGTGCCACTGAATCTTTCTTTTCATAACAGAAGTCACTCGTGAAGCTTTTTAATTTTCATGACCTGAGGACCCATAAGTCAAGGACTTTCCTTTTTACATCTGCTAACTTTTCATGTGTCTGTTTTGAATCTTCTATGGAGCAGATACTGTCTCTTAGTACATTTTATGGTTATTAGGTATATTGCAAACAGTAGGCATTTAAGGGTAATTAAGGCCATAATCTGTCAGGTCCTTCCCAATTCTAGAAATCTATGTTCATGTTGGAAATATAATTTATTCTTTATGCATTCCATACTAAATACATTAGTATTTAGTTATGTTTTAATTGGCCAGCTCGCCAAGTACCAAAAGAAAGCAGGAGAAAGCTTTTGAGATAATTGTGACCATGTTGAAATCCATAAATGGGAGTTCTACTGAACATTGTTTTTCTCTTTCCCCTCATTTCCTACAATTTATTGAAAAGTGACACATATGGGTATTCATATACTTCTCACATGAGGTTTAGCCCAAGAATATAGAGTGAGTTTTTTACATTTGTCATCCCTTTAAACCTAATCTTATAAATATCCATGAATGGAAAACTGGCTAGATAGGAACTTACAAGAGTTCCTTTCCTTCTCATCATACTATCCATCTGCCTCTTAAAATAGATCTATACATAGGCCTAATTGGTAATGCACATCCAGGTGCATAGTTAGTTGCCCAAATGCCCAGGCAACTGGGTCGCAATGGGTATAGATATATTTTTCTTAGGAGCTCTTCTGGCAAATAGCATCAGTGATTTAGCCCATGGAAAATGAGCCCTGTTTTGCTTGATGTTTTAGGTTAGGGAGTGGCTGGCAGCATTCTGCGAAAAAGTGACACTTTCAACACTGTAAGTGATTTGCTGACTTTATTTAACAATATCTAAACCATTTTAACCAACAGTATCATATAGCTTGGCACATTATACCACTACAGATCTTCCGGAAAGGATGAAATGGCCAAATATTTACATGTATTCCGTTTTCTTTACATATTTGTATTTCTACCATTTTGAAAATTAGAATATAAACATTCTGTTTAAAAATCTGTTCTCCCCCACATACTACATATTCAAAGAGCAAACACAATTTTTTTCCCTTTGGTGTGTATATATATATATATTTATTTATATATAGGTGTGTTTGGGTTCCCATATTTTAAACATCAATGACCATCAACCCTTTGTTTTATGATGTGAAGCAAAATTATAAAATCTGCTATCCCTGTAATTACTTTGCCCTTTGCCATCTCTTTTTAAAAAGGGGAAATAAAAGGTTGTGTTCAAGTTTTCCCCCTGTTTTATTTGCACCCTATTAACAACTGTTACTGGAGCTTTAATTATGCCCCGGTGATTGCGGAGTTGTGGCTGACTTGTGTCATTTTCTTCCCAGGGGATGCTTTATAATTACCAGCATCCATCGTGGCTGCCTGTAAGCTGATGCTTTTTTATTACCAGTTCAATAATCACTGCATCCTTGTGAACATCTGCTCTGCAAGCCATGCATCGGGGGTCCCAGCGCCTGTCACTTGATGTTCCCTCACCACAGTGACCCTGGTGCCCTCGCCTTCGGTTTATATCTAATTTGTTTACCAGAGGCTCTGTCCAGAAAGTCTCCCAGGAATGCAATTAATACACTAGATTTGCAAACAAAAGAAAATTTTGCCCTTTTTCTCCTTACTTTTTTTCCCAGATTATTAGATTCCACAATTTTTATTCTTAGGAGGATGAATCTGTTTAAGACTTACAGGGAGAATGAAAGATGAGTTTATTTGGGAGCTATCCTTCTGTTTGTATTGAAAAGTAGTTGGATGTTTTCTGGTATGTTTTCTCTTGACTATAGATGATGGTGACAAGCAAGTAAAAGGAGGGTATTGTACATAGAATACTCTGTTTGCGTGAAGGAAAAGACAATTCATTTGTCCCTGTTCTGCTTTTATTTTCTTTCAGACTTCATGTCTCATTTTCTTCCTTCTCCTAAATAAACTCTCTGCTTTTTGTTTTATGGAATAATTCCTCCCTCTGCAATCACTTTTGTGTTTCAGTCTTTTGCTCTACTTCATCTGTCTTTTCCTTCTTCCTTACCATTTTACAAAAACAGTACAAGTAAAAGTTAAAAATGGGTAAAAACAGCACATATTAGGCACAGCTTCTGGTCCTCCTGACGGTGCTTCTCCCTTCTGACTCACTATTTTTTGCTAATAAAGTTAATCTTGGCACTTCTTACTAATCCTGCCTAGGTCTTATTTTCTTTTTTAATTAAAAAAACAAACAAACAAACTAGAGTTTAAAGTTTCAGTTATTTTCATAAGCATTTCAGAAGCTGTGCTGATTTTGGGGAGCAGATGAGAGAAAGCTGAACTCTTTCAGTTGTGCTGATCAAATCCATGCAATCCTTTGACATGAATATGTGCCCTTACCCTCTCATGTTCTTAAGTAACTGCCATCACAAACCTGATGAGAACATTTCACGAATGTCCATTGCAAATGCTTTTGTTTATTGAACCACCTGAACCACTGAAAGATGAACTCCCCAGGTTGGTAGGTACCCAATATGACACTGGAGAAGAGTGGAGAAATAGCTCCAGAAAGAATGAAGAGGCCAAGTCAGAAAAAACAACACTCGGTGTGGATGTGATTGGTGATGGAAGTAAGGTCTGATGCTATAAAGAACAACATTGGATAGGAACCTGGAATGTTAGGTTCATGATTCAAGGTAAATTGGAAGTAGTCAAACAGGAGATGGCAAGAGTGAACATCGACATTTTAGGAATCAATGAACTACAATGGACTGGAATAGGCAAATTTAATTCAGATGACTATTATAACTACTACTATGGGCAAGAATTCCTTAGAAGAAATGAAGTAGCCCTCATTGTCAACAAAAGAGTCTGAAATGCAGTACTTGGAGGCAATCTCAAAAACTAAAAAAATAAATAAATAATTTGTTTGTTTGTTTCAAAGGCAAACCATTCAGTATCACAGTAATCCAAGTCTATGTCCCAACCATTAATGCTGAAGAAGCTGAAGCTGAATGGTTCTATGAAGATATAAAACCTTCTAGACTAACATCCCCAAAATATGTCCTTATCATTATAGGAGACTGGAATGCAAAAGTAGGAAGTCAGGAGACACCTGGAGTAACAGGCAAATTTGGCCCTGGAGTGCAAAATGAAGCAAGGCAAAGGCTAACAGAGCTTTGGCAAGAGAACACACTGGTCATAACAAACACCCTCTTCCAACAACACAAGAGAAGACTCTACACATGGATACCACCAGATGGTCAATACCATTTAAATTGGTTATATTCTTTGCTGCTAAGATGGAGAAGCTCTATACAGTCAGCTAAAACAGGACAAGGAGCTGACTGTGGCTCAGATCGTTAATCCTTATTCCAAAATTCAGACTTAAATTGAAGAAAGGAGGGAAAGCCACTAGAGCATTCAGGCATGATCTGTATCAAATCCTTGACGATTATACAGTGGAAGTAAAAAATAGATTCAAGGAATCCATAGACAGACTGCCTGAGGAACTATAGATAGAGGTTCATAATATTGTATAGGAGGCAGTGATCAAAACTATCAACAAGTAAAAGAAAATGCAAAAAGGCAAAATGGTTATCCGAGGAGGCCTTACCAATAGGTGAGAAGAGAAGAGAAGCTAAAGCAAAGGAGAAAAGGAAAGATATACCCATCTCAATGCAGAGTTCCAAAGAATAGTGATGAGAGATAAGAAAGCTTTCCTCAGTGATCAATGCAAAGAAATAGAGGAAAACAATAGAATGGGAAAGACTAGATATCTCTTCAAGAAAATTAGAGATACAAAGGGAATATTTGATGCAAAGATGGGCACAATAAAGGACAGAAATGGGATGGACCTAACAAAAGCAGAAGATAAAAAGTGGTAGCAAAAATACACAGAAGAACTACTCCAAAAAGATCTTAATGACTGAGATAACTACGATGCTGTGATCACTCACTGAGAGCCAGGCATTCTGCAGTGTGAAGTCAAGTGGGCCTTAGGAAGCATCAGTACAAACAAAGCTAGTGGAGGTGATAGAATTCCAGTTGAGCTGTTTCAAATCCTAAAAGATGATGCTGTGAAAGGGCTGCACTTAATATGCCCACAAGTTTGGAAAACCCAGCAGTGGCCACAGGACTGGAAAAGGTCAGTTTTCATTCCAATCCCAAAGAAAGGCAATGCCAAAGAATGTTCAAACTACTGCACAATTGCACTCACCTCACACACTAGCCAGGTAATGCTGAAAATTCTCCAAGCTAGGCTTCAGCAGTATGTGAACTGTGAACTTCCAGATGTTCAAGCTGGATTTACAAGTGGCAGAGGAACTAGAGATCAAATTGCCAACATCTGATGGATCATAGAAAAAGCAAGAGAATTTCTGAAAAACATCTACTTCTGTTGTATTGACTATGCCAAAGCCTTTGACTGTGTGGATCACAACAAACTGTGGACCATTCTTAAAGAAATGGGAATAATAGGTCACCATACCTGCCTCCTGAGAAACCTGTATGCAAGTCAAGAAGCAACAGTTAGAACTGGACATGGAACAACAGACTGGTTCCAAATCAGGAAAGGAGTGTCAAGGATGTATATTGTTACCCTGTTTATTTAACTTATATGCAGAGTACATTATGTGAAATGCCAGGCTGGATGAAGCAGAAGATGGAATCAAGATTGCCAGGAGAAATATCAATAATCTCAGATATGCAGATGATGGCAGAAAGTGAAGAAGAGCTCAAGAGCCTCTTGAAAGTGAAAGAAGAGAGTGAAAATCTTGCTTAAAACTCAACCTTCAAAAAATGAATATCCTGGTATCCAGTCCCATCACTTCATGGCAAATACATGGGGAAACAGTGGAAACAGTGACAGACTTTATTTTGGGGGGCTCCAAAATCACTGCAGATGGTGACTGCAGCCATGATATTAAAAGATGCTTGCTCCTTGGAAGAAATTCCATGACCAAACTAAACAGCAATTAAAAAGCAGACATTACTTTGCCCACAAAGTTCTATTTAGTCAAAGCAATGGTTTTTCCAGTAGTCATGTATGGATGTGAGAGTTGGACCATAAAGAAAGCTGAGTACTGAAGAATTGATCTTTTTGAACTGTGGTGTTGGAGAAGACTCCTGAGAGTCCATTGGAATGCGAGGAGATCCAACCAGTCAATCATAAAGGAAATCAGTCCTGAAGATTCATTGGAAAGACTCATGCTGAAGCTGAAACTCCAATACTTTGGCCACCTGATGCAAAGAACTGACTCTTTTGAANCTTTTTGAACTGTGGTGTTGGAGAAGACTCCTGAGAGTCCATTGGAATGCGAGGAGATCCAACCAGTCAATCATAAAGGAAATCAGTCCTGAAGATTCATTGGAAAGACTCATGCTGAAGCTGAAACTCCAATACTTTGGCCACCTGATGCAAAGAACTGACTCTTTTGAAAAAAACCTTGATGCTGGGAAAGAATGAAGGCAGGAGGAAAAGGGGATGCCAGAGGATGCGATGACTGGATGGCACCACTGACTCAATGGACATGAGTTTGAGCAAGCTCCTGGAGTTGGTGATGAACAGGGAATCTTGCTTGCTGCAGTCCATGGGGCCATAAAGAGTCAGACATGACTGAGTGACTGAATTGAACTGATTTGAACCATAGTAATGCAGATGACATCATCCTTATGGCAGAAAGTGAAGAGGAACTAAAAAGTCTCTTGATGAAAGTGAAAGAGGAGAGTGAAAAAGTTGCCTTATGGCTCAACATTCAGAAAACTAAGATCATGGCATCTGGTCCCATCACTTCNGAAAGAGGAGAGCGAAAAAGTTGGCTTAAAGCTCAATATTCAGAAAACAAAGATCATGATATCTGGCCCCATCACTTCATGGCAAATAGATGGGGAAACAGTGGAAACAGTGTCAGACTTTATTTTTCTGGGCTCCAAAATCACTGCAGATGGTGACTGCAGCCATGAAATTAAAAGACGCTTACGCCTTGGAAGGAAAGTTATGACCGACCTAGATAGCATATTCAAAAGCAGAGATATTACTTTGCCAGCAAAGGTCTATCTATGGCTATCTATCTATCAAGGCTATGGTTTTTCCAGTGGTCATGTATGGATGTGAGAGTTGGACTGTGAAGAAGGCTGAGCTCTGAAGAATTGATGCTTTTGAACTGTGGTGTTGGAGAAGACTCTTGAGAGTCCCTTGGACTGCAAGGAGATCCAACCAGTCTATTCTAAAGGAGATCAGTCCTGGGTGTTCTTTGGAAGGAATGATGCTAAAGCTGAAACTCCAATACTTTGGCCACGTCATGCGAAGAGCTGACTCATTGGAAAAGACTCTGATGCTGGGAGGGATTGGGGGCAGGAGGAAAAGAGGACGACAGAGGATGAGATGGCTGGATGGCATCACCAACTCGTTGGAGGTGAGTTTGAGTGAATTTCGGGAGTTGGTGATAGACAGGGAGGCCTGGCGTGCTGCAGTTCATGGGGTTGCAAAGAGTCGGACACAACTGAGCGACAGAACTGAACTGAACTCAAGTTCCCACAGGATCCTCTTTCTCCTCTGCACACACCACTCTCTATGTGCGCTCATCCCAGCCTCCTGTCAAGCTTTTTGAATCACGCTTCTCCTCAAAGTACAGCTCAAGTCCCATCATCCCCATGCAGATTTCTGGGCTTCAGTCTCTTCCTACAACCCAATCTGTATGCTAGATTGTCTCTGTGCTGGAGAGGGGAAGGTTTGGAGGGGGCCAGTGTGAAATAAACAGGGCCAAGCAAATTGGAACAGGCAACGGCTGTTTATTCAGAGCTTTCTGTAGCACGAAAGTCAGACACCATCATCTGTGTCCTGGCAGAGACACACAGGAAGGTAGAGGAGTGGGAAAACTTGATCATCAAAAAGGGGGAAGGTTCAAGTGTGCCATGACTAGAGGCTGTTGGCAACCTAACTAGAGGCATCTATGTGACGGCTCAGAAGTGCATATTTGACCTTCTCTGGTTGATCCTAAGTTGGAAGTAGGGACAAAAATTAAGGAAGCTGTCATTTATTCACCAAGTCCTGGATATTTTGGGTCAATTAGCAGAGAAATTTTTGTTGGGCTCCCTGGACTGTTGCTAGAGATAGTAATCTGACTTCCTACAAGTCTGACTTATAGAGAGCAGGTTGGCATTCTGGGCTGGTTTCTATAGATCACGGGTTGGTTTCCTGTACTAGTTGCTGCAGAGTATGGGTCAGAATTCTATTTTTACATATGGTTTGGCCTTTATTCATTTGTATATTCAGTCTCTCACAAGGGACAACACTCATGAAATGGCCAAGTGAGTTACTGAGGTCGGTGGGAGTAGAAAAGAAGGAATAAAAGAGAGGATTTGGTAACCAGTCGGGGTGAGAAAGGCTTCACAGACCAGAAGAATGGTTAAAACTCTACTGCTACCACACTGCCTGCATGTTAATCCCATTCCTGCTGCTCACCTACTAAACTTCAGGCTAATAACAGTACCTACCTCATGGTACGTAATTGTTAAATGTAAATTAAATTAGTTATTATAGCGAAGTGACTACAACAGTTCTTGACCCAAAGTCAGTGTCAGCTACTGTTCTTGTTACCCTAGGACCAGGGTGATGCCATTAGCTGGCAGTTTATCAAGAAGGGACCAGGCTTTAAAGCAAACTTGGGACCTCCAGGTGATGCTCAGGAGTGAGGCTGATTTTTCCCTCCACCTTATATACTTCCAAGAGTACCACAGTGTACGTACTTGCTAAGGACTTAGTCTGTGTGTCCCCGCAAAATTCATATGTTTAAGCCTTAATCTCCAATGTGATAGTCTTTGGAGGAGGGACCTTTGGGAGGTAATTAGACTTAGGTGAGGTCACAAGGGTGGGACCCTACTCTGGGATTAATGCCCTTACAGAGGAGACCAGAGAGCTGCTTTCTCTCTGAATATATGCACCCAAGGAAAGGCCAGATGAGGACATAACAAAATGATGGCTATCTGCACACCAGGGAGTGGGTCGTCATCAGACCCTGGACTCTGTCAGCACCTTCATGTTGGACTTCTTAGCTTCCAGGGCTGCGAGAGATAAATTGTTAAGTCACCCAGTCTATAGTCTTATTGTTTTTTGTATATAATATTAATATTTTGTTATAGCAGCCTGAACTAAAATGAGACTTCCTCCTGTTTTGATTAAGGTATCTCTTTTAATTTTTTAATAGGTACTGTAGGGCCTGGTTTTTAACACCTCTCCCTGCAAAGAATTAGCAACACGTCCTCTCTGGCAAACAGCATTATTGGTCTGAAAAGTTAACTTACCAGCAAAATGAATAAAATGTATTATAAAATGAATTTTTAAAAATGACAATTTTAATCATAAAGCTATCTTACTTGCATTTAATGCTGTGCAACTTACAAATAATTATTGGTTGATAGTTATTTCAGGCAAATAATTATTTTTTGACTGCTAAGGAATGCAGAGCATGGATACTAAATTACAAATTGTTTGACCCTCTCTAATATCTAGTTTTCAGTTAATTAACATCCTAGCACTTTAAATTTAGACTGATATTTCCCACTGCCATTTCTAAGTAGCAGCTGATTTAGTTTTCAAATATGACTCATAGGCATATATTAATGCTAATGAGTTATTTACTAACCTTGAATCCTATGAAAACACCTTGTCTAACCTATATTTATTTGTTTATATAAGATCTATTTTAAAGTTTTTCCCCTGATGAAGTGAATGGCAAAGAATCTGTGTAAACATCTATTTTCTTAAATACTT
Source organism: Neotragus moschatus (assembly GCA_006410615.1). Lineage (NCBI taxonomy): Eukaryota > Metazoa > Chordata > Mammalia > Artiodactyla > Bovidae > Neotragus > Neotragus moschatus. Next base: position 1,204,954 of record SJYA01002027.1, read on the forward strand.
TTGTTACCAGAGTTGCCACCAGACCCTTGGTCAAAAGTCATCAACCCCTCTCTTGAACAGGAATTAACATATTTTTTTTTTAAGTCACAGGGTCTGGACACAAGGAAAGGAAGCAAAAGAGAGAAGCAAAAACTGGGTAGAATCAAAAACTGAAACCAAGATGGTGACAAATCTGATGTCCAACAGACCCTGAGTCTCATTCTACACTAATTTTACTACATGAGCAAACTGAATGACTTACCTACTGCTGGGCATGGCCAGAAGTCATTGATCTAAAAATAAGAAAACAGGTAGCACCATTTCCAGGAAAGCCCCGCCTCTTTCCCAGAAAACTAATGCATATATCTGCTCATCTTTACTCTCACTCCTCCCTACATTGTCCTCACTCCTCCCCACATTGTCCTCACTCCTTAAAAGAAAATCCCTCAGCCAGACTAAGGCCCAACTGGGGGTCCATACAACCTAATTAGGTAAGGCTATTGTCTTTTCTCTTTTTTGTATTAGTTCCCAGACCAAGGACTGAACCCATACCCCTGCAGAGCAAGAGCAGAGTTTTAACCACAGGACAACCAGGGAAGTTCTAGGTAATGCTATTTTCTATCCTTTTATTATTTTACTGCAGATAAAGAAAAGGAAAGGATGTGGTAAGATCCAAAGAGAGTCTTAAAAATCAAGCCTCCTTTTATCCCTGTGAATTATAGTCTTTTATTTAAAAGACATTCAAGAAGCCTGATATTTGATTCCGTGCACGTATGGATGAATTGTCGTCCATAATATGGATAGCTTTGCTCAGAAAATAAACACACATTAAATGCTAGCTGAAGTGCCATTAATTTTCCCAACAGTCATAAACATATATTAAAGACGAAATGAGCAGGAATTTGTTTTATCATCATTATGTAGAACAAGAGAGATGGGCCACTTAAAGAGGACATTAAATACCTACTGAATAAAGGCCAAAATGGGCTCTGTTTCTCTCTGGGAATTTGCTAGGCTAAAGACTATACAGAAACTAAACATTCAATTTGCTGACAAATGGGAAGCAAAAAAAGAGAAAAATTCTAAAATCATGGTGATTTAAGACATTGTAGAAATGTATCACATTCTTATATTTCTTAAAAAATAATACAACACACCTGTGGTTTGAAAATGCCATATTTTCCAGAATTTTAGCCAACAATTTAATTAAATTGCCAGGCAATTTAACGATGCCTCGTTTCTTACCCAATCATTTGAAGCTGCTTCTCCTGTGATTAAAACCATTCAGCAAAGGTGCTTTTCTATTAAAAATAAATTTCCTGTCAATTAAGTAGTATCTTTTCATTTACAAAAGTGACAAAATTTGTGGATGTTAGCCCTAATAACAAGGCAAAGAAATATTGGTTGAATAGCCTGCCAGTTAGATGAATCTGTCTCAATTCTGCTTCTCCTTACATGGCTATCAGTGAAGTTAGCTAATTCCTAGATGAACTTAGGTTTCCAACCATGTAATTTTCAGGTGCCTTGAGTTGGCTTTAGCAAGAAGAAAAGCAGTTATTTTGATGGAGTTGCTAACTCTGGATAAAAGGAAGAGCTTAGCTTTCTCATCCCTTATTATTTTGCCCCAGATGTGTAATGTTTGCCCTTTCATTTCAAAAGACAATTTATTTTATCTCAAGTTGATTAAACCTCATGAGTATTTGCAGTTTTCGAGGATTCACAACACTCTTCTCTGTGTTTGCAGACTTAATTCTTCCCTTTCTTGTCAATTTTCTTCTGCAGTCTGTCCTTTGGCCCACAGTATATGAAAGGAGAAAGAAGTGAAGATAAGACACAAATCTATTTTGCAGATTGTTATGGGCTGAATGTTTGTCCTTCCAAAATGTGTGTGCTGAAATCCTAAATCCCTAGCTGATGATTTTAGGGGCTGGGCCTTCGGGAGGTGAATGGGTCCTGAGAGTGGAGCCCTCATGAATGGGAATAGTGTGCTTATAGAAGCGGCCCCAGAAAGACCCCTTGTTCCTTCCTTCCACCACATGAGGTTACAGCAAAAAGACAGTGGTCAAGGAATGGGCTCTCACCAGACACTGAACTGACTGAACAACAGTTCTGTAGTTTACAAGTCATCCAGTCTCTGGCACTTTGCTACCGAAGCCCAGAAGGACTAAGGCAAGGTTGTGGAGTGCTCTGGTGTGACGTGATGGAGGTGGCTGATGGTGTTGTCATAGCTCAGTTTCCTTGGCTGCTGGAGTTCTGCATTCCTAGTCTCTCCAGTGGACACACCGGGAGTCCCACACAGTCACACTGGAGATCCATGAGGGCCACAGTTTCAGCAGGCCTTCTATGAGATGTGTTCGGCCAAGCTTGACTTCAAGAGTTGGGGTCTCTGACATAACCCTATGTCTAACTGAAATTTAGAAAATTGAACCTTGTGAAAGTGATGGCACATGATCTGATTCTACAAAACGAACACTAATACCTAATAGTTGCTGTGATTATTATTGTTGTTATTTTTTTACTTTTGCTGTGCTGGGTCTTTGGTGCTGTGCACGGACTTTCTCTAGCTGCAGCATGGTGGCTTCTCATCGCAGTAGCTTCTCCTGTTGTGGAGCCTGGGCTCTAGGTGTGTGGGCTTCAGTAGCTGCTCTATGGCCTTGGACCAGGGATGGAACCCGTGTCCCCTGCACTGGTAGGCGGATTCTTAACCACTGGACAACCGGGGAAGTCCTGCTCTGATTATTAACTTCTGTGAGTCCTGGTACTGAGTTCTCATCTAGATGTTTTCTTTCTTTTTTCTTTTTTTCATTTACTTTGGATGACTGTTATTTTACTTAGATATGTATATGTGAAATCTATAAAAATAAGAGTTCATCCAGAGTTCTTCACCTTTATCAGGAAGAGGTAAAACAGCCAATAGTCTGGGTAAATGATAGGAGATGTGAATTAATGAAATTAGTGGATTAATAATCAATATTCCATTCTCTCATATCAGTGAACTAAAGTGCAGTGCAAATAGTTTTCTCTTTCTGTTAGAATAGGCAGCCTGTTTAGGTGGCAAGAAAGAACCCAGACCCTGTGACAGGATGGACAGAGAGGTGATGCAGGCTCTGTGCACAGCAAACCACGGTTTGAATCTCGACCTCACATTACCCGAGGGTCCTTGGGCCAGTAATATAACTTTGTCATGCTTTAGTTTCCTTCTCTTCTCTGGGAAATGGGGAAATGAAGATACCTATTTTTAGGATGGCTTTGAGTATTAAATGAAGATAGTACTGCAGCATAATAAGCAATCACACATATTTGTTTTTAAAAAGTGGATTCCACTTTCAACTCCTGTGAAAGTTAACATCTACTGGAAACTGAACATAATTATTGCAGCTTCCCCTGACTGGCAGTCTGGGTCGGAGGACCCCCCACTTGTTACAAGTGTGGTGCAGGAGCCCTAGCAGAGGGGCTGGGATTTGGAGGACAAATGTTATTCATGCATGAACATGATTTCCCAGGGAGCGACAAGCCAGGCAGCAGCTGGCTGATTCCTTCGCTTTTTTGGAAAAGGAGAGACGTACAAAGCGTAGTCTTTTGCATCAGTTTTCTGACAGGAGGATCTACTCAGAAATCTCTTGGACATGGAGAATCAAGACACTCAAAGTCCAATAAAATGCTGCACCACCCAATTTGCTTCCAACTGCCTTGTCAGTCTTTGCATAATTAGCCAGGCCAATCAATGATAAGTTCTCCCTTCCTGAGTTGTAAAACAGATGGAAATAAAGGAAAGAAAAAAAACATCTAGTTACTTTCAGGCTCGTCCACCTGCATCAGTTTTTTCATGTCTCGTGCTTAGTCGTGCTGTTTGCGACCCCATGGACTGCAGCCCACCAGGCTCCTCTGGAATTCCCCAGGCAAGAATACTGGAATGGGTTGCTGTTTCCCACTCTAGGGGATCTTTTGGACCCAGAGATTGAATCCATTTCTCCTGCATTTCTTGCATTGGCAGGTGGATTCTTTATCACTGTGCCACCTGGGAAGCCTATAGAGTGGGTTGCCATTTCCTTCTCCAGGGGATCTTCTGGATCCAGGGATCAAACCTGAATCTCCTGCATTGACAGGTTGGTTCTTTAATGCTGAGCCATCAGGGAAGCTGGCAGAAGCTTTTATGGCTTTCCAAATACTTTAAAAAATGTTAATTGACACACTGCTTTTATTTACCAGTGTTTCCCTGGTGGCTCAGAAGGCAAAAAATCTGACTGCAATGCTGGAGACCTGGGATTGATCTCTGGGTCAAGAAGAAGACCCCCTGGAGGAGGGCATAGCAACCCACTCCAGTATTCTTATCTGGAGAAGTCCATGGACAAAGGAGCCAAGAGGGTTACAGTCTGTGAGGTTACAAAGAGTCAGACATGACTGAATGACTAGACTAACATTTTCACTTTCTTTCACTTTTATTGATCATCTTTCCAAGGAGTCTGAAGTCATGGCAAAGGTGTACCCCTTTGACCTACTAAAGGAAGATACAGAAATAGCACAATCATAGTAAGTTTCTGGCAGAGAGAAGAAAATGTTTTCCTTTTCTGTTCTTTCCAGAAAGGACCAGCCTCCTCTGCTTCCCATGGGAATGCTGCTGCTGCTGCTGCTGCTGCTAAGTCGCTTCAGTCGTGTACGACTCTGTGCGACCCCATAGACGGCAGCCCACCAGGCTCCGCTGTCCCTGGGATTCTCCAGGCAAGAACACTGGAGTGGGTTGCCATTTCCTTCTCCAATGCATGTAAGTGAAAAGTGAACGTGAAGTTGCTCAGTCGTGTCCGACTCTCAGCGACCCCATGGACTGCAGCCTACCAGGCTCCTCCGTCCATGGGATTTTCCAGGCAAGAGTACTGGAGTGGGGTGCCACTGCCTTCTCCGTTCCATGAGAATAGATGCTCTCTACTCAGCCATTTGGTCAATAAGAAGATTGCTCTTAGGCGATCTGATAACAGTGCTTTCAACAGGCACACACACTCCCACTCACCACTCTGGAGACTCATAACTCATCCAGATTATTTGTTCTTGGAGAAAACTAAGCATAGAAAGGCAGGAGACATATCCCAGGGACATAGATAAATACACCTAATTATAGACTGAGCTATTAGCGTGACATGAATTGCAGGTTCTGAAAATGATCTGACAGCCCAAGAAAGCTCCTCTGTCACAAGCCTGGCCTGTGCGTCAGCGAGCGGGGCCCTGCAACGAGCAGTCATTCTGTGACACTCTTCCCAGCAGGCTCTGTGGCTCCCATGCTTCAACGTCTTCCCCTTCGCTTTTTATCTTGAAAACATTTCTAATTCCTTCTTCTTATTTTTTTAGGGACTGAACACAGCTGCTGGCACTCTCGTGCTTTCCTGGAGGTTGCCGATATTTCTCTGTTTACTAAGTCAACATCTAAACCCAGGTGGACACAGTTGAAGGCAGGGCCCCCTTAGTCCAAAGCCCTCAGCCCACTCATCATGGAGAGCTGAAAATCCATCCTGCAGCACTTCCTACCCCAGGGAGAGCTCTCTGTCCTCTGTTCCTTTGATCTTCATGATTCATTTGATCCAATCCAACACTAGTTCATTCTCACGGCCTCTCTGTTCAGTGAACACGAAGTGAACATTAATTTGTCTTCTCTCTGGATTTCTTTTTATATCATTGGGATCAAGGGTGAGATGCCCCCCGCCACCCCTACACGGCTCTGTTTACAAAGCACCCAGTCGTGTCCAGAACAAAAGGTAAAGGATTTTGGTGCTTGGGCCTGGACCTGGCATGTGTGGTTGGATGTACATGGGAAAGAGGATTTTTCACAAATGCAAAATGGGTGTTCAGCCTCTGGTTGAGTTGATTTGGAAAAAAAGGCTCTCTTAAAATATTTAGGGACCATTTTGGAAACAAATACAGACTATGTGGAATAAACTGAGAGTAGGGGTTACATCAGTAAATGAGTGGTATTTAAACATTATTAACAAACTTTCTTTTAGCCTACTTGAGTTTTTCACCTTGGTCTAGATTGAAAATATTTATTAACATCTTTCTATATACAGGGATGGGGAGGGTTTGAGAAAGAAATAGCAGAGAAAGATTAACGCAGAGAGAAAGATGGCAATATTTAACTGTTCCCATGTAAACTGGGATTTTGCAACAGAGCAATAGCCCCCCAAACGAGGTGGCTATTATGATAGAGAATTTGCTGAATGACTTTACTTATTTATTCCCACTTGCCTTTAGTACATCAATGGCCATACCTGGAAGACTCATATTACCTGGTTTTCCTCTAGTGAGAAGATAACCTTTCTGTCTTTGATAACAAAGCCAGGAGCCCAATCAACCAATTACATAAAAGTTTCTCAGGGTTTTGGATTAAAGAGGCAGGGGTCTCTTCTCCCCAGTAACTGGGAAAGAAGTGAGATCCTTGCTTATATATAGTTGGACTCTCTTCTAGGAATAGAAGCAGAGAAAGAAGGAGGGAGAGGGCTACCTAAATGACTAAGTTTTTTTTTTTTCCCCTAAAGTGCCTAAAAAGCCAACTTATTGGAAAAAAAACCCACTGCTTGGAAAGATTGAAGCCAAAAGCAGAAGAGAGTGGCAGAGGATGAAATGGTTAGATAGTATCACCGACTCAATTATCATGAGTTTGAGCAAACTCCAGGAGACGGTGGAGGACAGAGAAGACTGGAGTGCTACAGTCCATGGGATCGCAAAGAGTCAGACAGAATTATTGACTGAACAACAACAACAAAAGTGCCTGAACATTGGCTTAAGCAATGCATATACATGCACAATGGACTGGATCAAATTTAAACTAGTTTGGACACTTAGTTAAGTGTGTTCTTGCTAACTAATAGGTAGAGACTTGGGAGAAATGTTAGGTCAGCATCCTAGTAAAGGGTTTAGCAAATGGGCAGATTTATGCTTCTCACTTGGAAAAGAGATGCCACTATCTTTGGGACTGCTGAGATGCTTTTCTCTTTTGCCAAAGTTTAGGACCTCTGAGGGTGACTTTCTCTTTCTTTTCATTTCTTTACATTTTATTTACTTGTGTCATTTTTAAAGATCCATCCTGCATCTCACTGAGGAAAATGAAAGTTCTTATTAAGCCAAATATAAGCTGCACTATAGATAACCTGGATGCTCTTCCAAGTTAGACATGAGTTTGCAACCATTCATGCTGCCAATTGGTTTTACTCAAAAGAAGCTTCTGGCTGTGTTTATTTGGGAAAGGGGCTCTCTTGAGATTTCTTGGGACAATTTTGGAAATGAACATGGAAGATGTGAAACAGGCTGTGACTTACGGAGCCTTGTGCCATTTCTAGAAATATTACAGTGGCCTGTTTCCCTAAAGCTTCTGACTGTGATCTTTGGGTCATGACTATCCTGGTTCTTAGACACCTCTTCCCTTGGAAGGGGGCAGTGACTCAGTTCAGAGTCAAAGGCACCCAGGTTTGATTTGGTAGCCCTTCATCTCATTGCACAGGTGTCAGATGAGATAATGCACATGGAATTAAACCTTCTACAAATGAAAGCTGTTGTTCTCAGGATCTTCATCTTTCATGTGGTGATTGAGTACTGATCAAAGGTTATTTGAGTTTTCCTCAAATAGCAAGTGTTGAAACAAACAAATTTCTCTAGCCAAGTTGCTTGTAAGCATCCATCCTGCAATTTTGGGGCTCCAGGGTCAGAGGTCCAGGAAAAGAGCAGATTTCATGTCCATCTGTAATGACAGGAAGAATCATAATTGCTGGCATATTTTGAATGCTTATGCATTCATGAGGCCCTGTCTAAACACATTATGAGAATTATCTCATTTAATCTTCAGACTACCCTGTGAGTCCCGGGTATTGTTTATCATTCCTATCTTATAAATTAGAAAACAGAGACTGGAGATATCAAATAATTGACCAAGATCAGTAGCCAGCAAGTGGCAATACAGCATGAAAAGTTAGGAGATAAGAGTCAAGCAACCACTCAGCCTAATACCTAAGCAGTCAACAACTCCAGGAAAGTCAAGAATTGGTCTCTTGTCTCATGCTTGGTGGGAGCCTGTTGTTGTCTTATTCCCCATCCACTATCCTATGGGCAATAGGACCCTAAACTGAACTCTGCTACAAATTAGATATGCGGACAAAATACAATGTCTTTTTTGCATCTATAATTTTCTCACTGGTGAGCAAGGACACAGAACTGAGGTTTCCACCTAGAAGTGTGATGACAACTATGATGTAGATGTCTCAGATGGATGGAAGAAAATAGGTTTGGGGGGGGGGGGCGTCCACTGGGAGACAGGAGGATTTCTGAGCTGCCAGAGAAAAGCCAAGGAATCTTATGTACTAGTGGGGAAGGAGAGAATGAATGAGGGCTAGAGGGAGAGAAATGAGAGGCAGAAGAACGTCCCTCACGTAATCTGGGGGTTCCTGCATATACATGTTTGTGCTGTAAGTAAAGGCCATGCAGTCACACAGAGGGGAGAGATTTAGGAAGGAATATATAGTGTAGTTTCTATTATTACTGTGAACAACTATTCTCATTTGTTTGTCACTTTAAAGCCTGTAACATACTTTCATATAATCTCACCAGTTACTCCAGCAATAATTGCTCCAACCTCAGGTCCTTTTCCATGTGGGCCAGTGGAAAACAATTAGCTGTATAAGAAACCAAGATGGCACACACTCCCTGCTTCAAAGCTAGTCATCTCCCAGTAGCTTTATTTGTTCATTCATTTTTATATAAACTGTTCACTGTGAATAGAATTGGGGACAATGGAGGTTACAGCACATAAAACCATATTCAGTGACTTTAAGATGTTGATCCTTGTCCTTTGGGGAGGCCCTGACTAGGAATAGCCCTCATATGTGGTGCCAAAGCTTATAAATGAGACACAAGACCTTCAAAACATCAGTTGCTTTTATAAAGGGAACACCAGTTAAGAGATGTCTTGTTTTTCCAGGCTGTTTGCAAATTCAAACAGGTTTTGCTCATGGATGGTATTCGGTGGCTGTGACATATGCTATTTCGCAGAGTGGGTACAGTTAACTCCTGACTTTGCACACGTGGATTACCCAGATGGCGAGGATCAGGCTTTCCCATCCATCTGCCAGATCACCCTGAGGTTGGGGATGTGTGCTTCTCCTCCCAGCACTGCTCCTCCTCCCAGCACCGCTCCTCCACCCCACCCAACTGGGAAGATTATCTTCGGTTTTCAGTTACCCACTAAAATTCTTCCTTCCTTGGATTTCACTGTGCACATCAAGCAGTCCCTAACCCCACCCCTACCCCTGCCTCCTATCCGACGAACCGCAGGCAATCAGAGAAGTGAAGCAGTAATTATTTTACGGTCAGTTAGAGGGAACAGCATGCACAGAGCGCCACTTCATTTAAACTGGCAGGTTTCCACTTGGGGCTTCATTTGCCAAACGCTGGCATGGATCGAGCCAGTGGGGCCGAGTTCCCGACACAGTTGGCTGGTGGCAGCCCCTGGTCCGGGAGGCGGCTCCAGCTGTGCCCATGGTAGTGCTTCCTGCACTACTGGTCACCGCCCTTGAGAGAGCAGACGGGTTCTTCATGGAAAAGTCGCCTTTCCCTCCTTTTTCCATGTTCCCCAGTTTTAGGGGTTCTCATGCCCTCATACACAATTGTCCCGATTGATATTTAAAAGCAGTACCTACAAACGTCTGTTTATCTACCTATATAAATATATATGCATATGTGAATGTGTGTGCATGCTAAGTCACTTCAGTCGTGTCCAGCTCTTTGCAACCCCATGGACTGTAGCCTGCCAGGCTCCTCTGTCCATGGAATTCTCAAGGCAAGAATATTGGAGTGGGTTGCCATGTCCTCTGCCAGAGGATCTAACCAATCCAGGGATCGAACTTGCCTCTATTATGTCTCCTGCATTGGCAGGCAGATTCTTTACCACTAGTGCCACCTGGGAAGTCTGCATATGTGAACGTGTGCATGCTAAGTTGTGTCTGATTCTGTGCGACCCTATGGACTATAGCCTGCTGGGCTCCTCTGTCCATGGGTTTCTCCAGGCAAGAATACTGGAGTGGGTTGCTGTGCCCTCCTTGTATATGTGAATATATATATATATATATATATATATATTTATATGAACCTTAAAAACAATCTTGTCAAAAGTGAGACTATGAGTCATGATAAAATCTCATGTTAAAAATTGCTGATGTTCTTATCCTCTGCTGGTTCCTAGCAAATGAAATACTGTTCTTCTTACATTTGCTCATTTCCACTTAAGCCAGCATCGTCCTCTTCCCATGGACCAGAAGGATAGCCTCTGAGATTCACACTTGTAGGTGATGAGGTTTTCTCAGAGGGAGCTAAAGACACTACTGAGCATTTCCCAGGGGCTTGGAGGAAAGTGATTTTAAAGCAAAATTGTTTACGCAAAATAGTTTGAGTTTATATTGGGAGGGAACAGAAACCACCAGAACTAAGTTCTTTCATCATTTGTTTCTTCATTCATTCACTTAGTGCATATTTATCAAGAGCTTGTTTTGTACTACTCAATGTGAGACATTTTCCCCCAGGGAGCTTATGCTATACATGGGGGAAACAATTCCTCTAGGACCACCTTAAATGACGCATTCTGTGCTTTTTAAAACACTCTCATACTGCTGTCCCCTTTTGTCTCATGAACAGAGGCAAGGCTGGCATTTTTCTCCTCCTTGACAGGTGAGGAGACCAGGGCCTGTTGAGGTTGTGCTGTCCATCTTGGGTGGAGCCAGCACCAGAACCATTCACCCACTGTGTGACTCAGGGCAGGTTCCCTGACCGCTCAGAGTCTCATTTTTCTCATGTGTTAAAAGGACCCAAGTAATACTGGTTCCAAATAAGAAAAGGAGTACATCAAGGCTGTATCTTGTCACCCTGCTTATTTAATTTATATGCAGAGTACATCATGAGAAACGCTGGACTGGAAGAAACACAAGCTGGAATCAAGATTGCCAGGAGAAATATCAATAACCTTAGATATGCAGATGACACCACCCTTATGGCAGAAAGTGAAGAGGAACTAAAGAGCCTCTTGATGAAAGTGAAAGAGGAGAGTGAAAAAGTTGGCTTAAAGCTCAACATTCAGAAAACGAAGATCATGGCGTCTGGTCCCATCACTTCATGGCAAATAGATGGGGAAACAGTGGAAACAGTGTCAGACTTTATTTTTCTGGGCTCCAAAACCACTGCAGATGGTGACTGCAGCCATGAAATTAAAAGACACTTACTCCTTGGAAAAAAAGTTATGACCAACCTAGATAGCATATTCAAAAGCAGAGACATTACTTTGCCAACAAAATTCTGTCTAGTCAAGGCTATGGTTTTTCCAATAGTATGTACGGATGTGAGAGTTGGACTGTGAAGAAAGCTGAGCACCGAAGAATTGATGCTTTTGAACTGTGGTGTTGGAGAAGACTCTTGAGAGTCCCTTGAACTTCAAAGAGATCCAATCAGTCCATCCTAAAGGAGATCAACCCTGGGATTTCTTTGGAAGGAATGATGCTAAAGCTGACACTCCAGTACTTTGGCCACCTCATGCGAAGAGTTGACTCATTGGAAAAGACTCTGATGCTGGGAAGGATTGGGGGCAGGAGGAGAAGGGGACGACAGAGGATGAGATGGCTGGATGGCATCACCGACTCAATGGACGTGNCACCTCATGCGAAGAGTTGACTCATTGGAAAAGACTCTGATGCTGGGAAGGATTGGGGGCAGGAGGAGAAGGGGACGACAGAGGATGAGATGGCTGGATGGCATCACCGACTCAATGGACGTGAGTTTGAGTGAACTCCAGGAGTTGGTGATGGAGAGGGAGGCCTGGCGTGCTGTGATTCATGAGATTGCAGAGTTGGACATGACTGAGCGACTGAACTGAACTGAACTGAACTGAATACTACCCACAAATGTTTGTAAGGTGTTTGGCAGTGATCTGTATAATTAGGATCAGTGCATGACACAACAACTAAATACCCAATTGATATGAGTTATCATGAATTTTTCCTGGATATACTAGGTCATTCTTTAAGAATCACATCCTATTAGCTCTTTGCAAGGTATTAACTTCAGGAGAAAGGGACAAACCACTTTCTGTCTCAGCTATAACTAGTTTTATTCCTGACAGTGTTTGAGGATATGTATTTTGGTTGAGGGTTGGAACAGAATTCCACTTGCTATCTTTTATGCAAAAACAAGCATTTCCCTGGTAGCTCAGATGGTAAAGAATCTGCCTGCAAAGCAGGAGATCCAGGTTTGATCCCTGGGTTAGGAAGATCCTCTAAAGAAGGGAATGGCAACCCACTTCAGTATTCTTGCCTGGAGAATTCCACGGACAGACAAGCCTGACAAACTACAGTCCACAGGGTTGCAAAGAGTCAGACACGACTGAGCAACCAACACATACACATGCAGAAAAAAAACAAATAAGGATCAGTTTTCTGAGAGTCCAGCAAGAAGGTATGCGACTATTGTCACTCACTGATGACCTAAGGCCAGCCGCCAGTTCTAAATACAAATGGATAACCTGAGAGCTTCATAGGAAGTTATTAAAATGAGCAAATATGATGTACAAGACTCTAGAAATTGGCATCAAGCATAGGACTGACTAAATCTCATCCTACATGTGACTTAAGGCATTTCTTCAGAGGGAATAAAAGCTAATTAATAAAGATTGGCTATTGCTCTTGGCAATGAGCACTTCAAAGCACTCACTGGGGGAGAAAAAAGTGGTATCGACTCATCCTTCAAGCCAGGTATTGATGGGGCACCAGAAGCCAGCCACACAACGCAAACACTTTCCTGTCATTTTCTCTTCAATGGAGAGAGCAGAAATCTGCCAACAGTACAGTCACAGGTCTTGTAAGACTTTAAAAGAACACATCAGAAATATTCTCTGAGGAGGATGCAGCATCTTAGACCAGGCCACTCAAGCGTATTTTCCTGTCACTCCCGGAGCTCATACCACCTCAGAGGGCCAGAGCTGAGATTAGAAGCCCAGGTCTGAATGCTCTAACTCAAAGGACTTTCTTCTCCTTTTGTTTCCATAAATTAAAAAATCGGATATCGTCTCCGTTTGGGCTGTTACTAACGAAATACCGTGGATCACGTGGCTTAAACAACATTTATTTCTCACAATTCTCGAGACTGGGAAGTCCAAAATCAAAGTATCAGCAGGGCGAACAGAGTGAAGTACATCAGAAAGAAAAAAAAACAAATATGGAATATTAATGCTTATATGTCAAATCTAGAAAAAATAATACATCTGAATGCATTTGCAAAGCAGAAATAGAGACAAAGATGTAGAGAACAAACGTATGGACAACTGAGGAGGGCAGGGGTGTGGAGTGGGATGAACTGGGAGATTGGGACTGACCTATACACACTATTGTATGTTAAGCAGGTAACTGATGAGAGACTACTGTATACTGTTGGGAACTTTCTCAATGTTCTGTGGTGACCTAAATGGGAAGGAAATCCAAAAAAGAGGATATATGCACTTTACTGTACATCAGAAACTATCACCACATTGTAAAGCAACTATCCTCCAATAAAAGCTTTTCTGAAAGTATCAGCATATCTGATATCTGGTTCATAGATAGTTATCTGCTCATTTCATTCTCGACTGGTGGAGAAAGGAGAGCTGCAAACTCTACTGTGAATCTCACAAATGCACTAATTCCATTTGTGAGGGCTCTGCCCTCATGGACTTGACCCTCATGTGGACTTCCCTGGTGGCTCAAATGGTAAAGCGTCTGCCTACAATGCGGGAAACCTGGGTTCGAATCCTGGGTTGGGAGGATCCCCTGGAGAAGGAAATGGCAACCCACTCCAGTACTCTTGCCTGAAAAACCACATGGACAGAGGATCCTGGTAGGCTACAGTCCATGGTTTCACAAAGGGACAGACATGACTGAGCGACTTCACTTTCACTTTCCACCCTCATGATCTCATCTAACCCTAATCACTCCCATAGGAGGTTAGGTTTCAGCATATGAATTTTCCGGGGACAGGAATAGTCCGTAACAGATATATTCTGTGGTCATCCACTTTTAGAATTTGGAAGGACCTTAGAAATACTATAATTCAAATCCTTTGTTTTATAGACAAGGAAACTGAAGTCCAAAGAAGGGATACGTTTTTAAGAGCTTCAAGCAGTAAATGTCAGGGCAGTGACTAGAACACAGATATCACTTGCTTTGTCCAAACCTACTTCTGATACTTTGGCTATTGTTTGCCGTTTGCTGTCTAATTCTCTGCCATTGCCAGGCTCAGTGCTGGTTCTGAGGAACGAGAAGTTGTGGATGATGCCACAGGGTGATGTTTGTTGTCAACTGGTTTCAGAGCCACAAAGCTTGTAACTGTCTGGTTGGTTTATTATTTTTTAACCACTTGATCATTAATCGTGGGCAATGTGTGATCTAGGTGGGTGCGATCACTTACCTAGAGCCAGACATCCTGGAATGTGAAATTAAGTGGGCCTTAGGAAGCATTACTACAAACAAAGCTAGTGGAGGTGATGGAATTCCAGTTGAGCTGTTTCAAATCCTAAAAGATGATGCTGTGAAAGTGCTGCAGTCAATATGCCAGCAAATTTGGAAAACTCAGCAGAGGCCACAGGACTGGAAAAGGTCAGTTTTTATTCCAATCGCAAAGAAAGACAATGCCAAAGAATGCTCAAATTACCACACAATTGCACTCATCCCACACGCTAGCAAAGTAATGCTCAAAATTCTCCAAGCCAAGCTTCAACAGGACATGAACCAAGAAATTCCAGATGTTCAAGCTGGATTTAGAAAAGGCAGAGGAACCAGAGATTAAATTGCCAGCATCTGTCGAATCATCGAAAAAGGGAGAGAGTTGCAGAAAAACATCTACTTCTGCTTTATTGACTATGCCAAAGCCTTTGACTGTGTGGATCACAACTAACTGTGGAAAATTCTGAAAGAGATGGGAATACCTGACCACCTGACCTGTCTCCTGAGAAATCTGTATGCAGGTCAAGAAGCAACAGTTAGAACTGGACATGAAACAACAGACTGGTTCCAAATCAGGAAAGGAGTATGTCAAGGTGTATATAGTCACCCTGCTTATTTAACTTCCATGCAGAGTACATCATGAGAAATGCCAGGCTGGATGAAGCACAAGCTGGAATCAAGACTGCCAGGAGACACAAGCTGGAATCAAGACTGCCAGGAGAAACAGCAATAACCTCAGATATGCAGATGACACCACTCTTATGGCAGAAAGCAAAGAAGAACTAAAGAGCCTCTTGATGAAAGTGAAAGAGGAGAGTGAAAAGGTTGCCTTAAAGCTCAACATTCATAAAACTAAGATCATGGCATCTGGTCCCATCACTTCATGGCAAATAGATGGAGAAACAGTGGAAACTGTGGCTGACTTTATTTTTCTGGGCTCCAAAGTCACTGCAGATGGTGACTGCAGCCATGAAATTAAAGGACGCTTGCTCCTTGGAAGAAAAGTTATGATCAACCTAGGCAGCATATTAAAAAGCAAAGACATTACTCTGCCAACAAAGGTCCATCCAGTCAAAGCTTTGGTTTTTCCAGTAGTCATGTATGGATGTAAGAGTTGGACTATAAAGAAAGCTGACCACTGAATAACTGATGCTTTTGAACTGTGGTATTGAAGAAGACTCTTGAGAGTCCCTTGGACAGCAAGGAGATTCAACCAGTCCATCTTAAAGGAAATCAGCCCTGAATATTCATAGGAAGGACTGATGCTGAAGCTGAAACTCCAATACTTTGGCTACCTGAACAGACTCATTGGAAAAGACTCTGATGCTGGGAAAGATTGAAGGCAGGAGAGGAAGGGGACAACAGAGGATGAGATGGTTGGATGGCATCACAGACTCGATGGACTTGAGTTTGAGCTAGCTCTGGGAGTTGGTGATGGACAGGGAAGCCTGGCGTGCTGCAGTCCATGGGGTCGCAAAGAGTCGGACACAACTGAGCGACTGAACTGAACTGAACCACTTGATCATTAATAGGGGGAAATGTTTATGGTTGTGTAGTTTTAAGAATCAGGCTTTCTTTTAATAGAGTGTTTCCTCTTCTCAAGGCTGTTTCTTCAGGTCAACTCAGGTGCAAATCCTGTTTTGATGTTCCATCTAAGCAGACCCAGGGCTCCTTCCTTGGTGACTCCATCTGCTGTTTAGAGCTCTCCATCAGGAACCATGCATTCTGCTATCATTTTTAATTTACTTGCCTGTCATTCTATTTGATCATATGCTCCATAGGATCAGTTGTCAGGTCTTTTAATTTTGTTTCCCTGGAGTCAAGTCCTAAGCTGAAGTGCAGTTCACCTGCCAGAGCAGAAGAGACAAAGAAACTGGCCACTGGCTCAGAGAATCAGATGAGGTAAGCGCATGTGGATGTTGTCTTCTGGTCTCTTCCACTCGCTCTGTGAAATGGAAAGCAGAGTCTCTGCCTGAGAATGAGGCTGGGTGGGGAGGAGTCTTGAGGTCAGGGGAGAGAAGAGAATGTGTAAGGTTGTCAGGAAAGTGAGGGAGGGGATGGGAAGATAGTCTTGGGGTGACATTGCTTGTCTAGGACAGCAGGTGAGGGAACAGACCAGGGAAATGTCAGAGCATCTCTAAGCAGCACTAGGTCCCACTGAAGGTTAGAAGTCATGGGTTTCAAGTGGTACCACAGACAAGGCTGGATGTGTTTTCCAGAAGCAGTCATTTGTGCAGATGGAGAGTCAGAGTCGATTGTTGTTGTTGTTCAATAGCTGAGTCGTGTCTGACTCTCTGTGACCCCATGGACTGCAGCATGCCAGGCTTCACTGTCCTTCACCATCTCCAGAAGCTTGCTCAAACTCAAGTCCATTGAGTCTGTGATGCCATCCAACCATCTCATCGTCTGTCGTCCCCTTCTCCTCCTGCCTTCAATTTTTCAAAGCATCAGGGTCTTTTCTAATGAGTCAACTCTTCACATCAGGTGGCCAAAGTATTGGAGCTTCAGCTTCAGCATCAGTCCTTCCAATGGATATTCCAGACTGATTTCCTTTAGGACTGACTGGTTTAATATCTTATCTGTCCAAGAGACTCTCAACAGTCTTCTCCAACACCACAGTTCAAAAACACCTGTTCTTCAGCATTCTGCCTTCTTTATGGTCCAACTCATATCCATACATGACTAGTGGAAAAATCATAGCTTTGAGTAGACAGACCTTTGTCGGCAAAACACTGTCTCTGTTTTGTAATATGTTGTCTAGGTTTGTCATAGCTTCTCTTCCAAGGAGCAAGCATTTTTTAATTTCATGGCTGCAGTCACCATCTGCAGTGATTTTGGAGCCCAAGGGAATAAACAGTCACTATTTCCATTGTTTCCCCATCTATTTGCCATGGAATGATGTGACTGGATGCTATGACCTTTGTTTTTTGAATATTGAGTTTTAAGCCAACTTTTTCACTCTCCTCTTTCACTTTCATCAAGAGGCTCTTCAGTTTCTGTTTGCTTTCTGCCATAAGAGTGGTGTCATATGCATATCTGAGGTTATTGGTATTTCTCCTGGCAATCTCGATTCCAGCTTGTGCTTCATCCAGCCTGGCATTTTGCATGACCTACTCTGTATATAAGGTAAAGAAGCAGGGTGACAGTGTACAGCCTTGACATACTCCTTTCCTGATTTGCAACCAGTATGTTGTTTCATGTCCAGTTCTAACTGTTGCTTCTTGACCTACCTTCAGGTTTCTCAGGAGGCAGGTAAGGTGGCCTGGTATTCCCATCTCTTTAAGAATTTTCCACAGTTTCTTGTGATCCACTCAGTCAAAGGCTTTATCGTAGTCAATGAAGCAGAAATAGATGTTTTTCTGTAATTCACTTGTTTTTTCAATGATCCAACGGATGCTGGGAGTTTGATCTCTGGTTCCTCTGCCTTTTCTAAATCCAGCTTGAACATTTGGAAGTTTTTGGTTCATGTCCTATTGGAGCCTGGCTTGGAGAATTTTGAGCATTACTTTGCTAGCATGTGAAATGAGTCAATTGTGTGGTAGTTTGAGCATTCTTTGGCATTGCCTTTCTTCGGGATTGGAATGAAAACTGACCTTTTCCAGTCTTGTAGCCACTGCTGAATTTTCCATTTTTTCTGGCAAATTGAGTGTAGCACATTCGCAGCATCATCTTACGAGGTGTTCGTACCAAGGGTCAGGGTTTTGCCAAGTGGCAGCCACACTTGGAGAAAGGGAAGGGTGCAGTGGAGTAATGCCAGTGAGTCATGAGACGGATCCCTCAGTCGCAGCTCTGGGGGAAGCAGAGTGAGAAATGAGGGGTGAGAAGTACAGTGGTGGGTCCATGTGAACGTCAAACAATGACTGAGACCAGCCTGGTCGTGGAGAGAGTGAACAGGCATCCCAAGCTTAAATGGCTGGAGGATTCACGTCATGGAGGCTGAAGAGGAGAGGAAACACATTCTCCTCTTGAAACACTGTCTCCAATAGCAGTGTAGACTGTCTGGGGCCATATTTCAGGAAGCATGACTCCCATAGGTTCTTGTCCAAAAGGAACAAGATTCTTCTTCTCTCATGCTTTGCTTTTACTCTTTTGTTCACTCCACAGATACCTACTGAGACCTAGAAGAACACAGTCCTGAGATGTGTCAGGGAAGATGAGTCACTGCAGGCTGAGGGAGAGGAAGCTCCCACGGAGCCAGGCAGGGGGCTGGGTGCTTTCATTCATTCCCTCAACTTCCTCTGGGCGATCACCCACCATATTTTACAGATGAGGAAACTGGGGTCCAGGGAGATTATATTACTTGCCAAGGTTCACCCAGTAAGTGTATGTGTGGGGCACTGAGACTTATCCTCAGTTCTTTCAGGTTCTTTGTGCTACAGAGTATTAGGCCACCCCATGGATACCCCCATATCCCCATCCCACTGAAAGAGTCCCTGAACTTATCCCATAGTTTCCTCCAATTGGGAATGTTTTTGTGATCTCCCAAGGTTCTGACAGAGTGGCAGATCTGAGTGGTTTAGAGCAGTGGTTTTTCAAGAGCTGTGCTGTGGCAAAAATAATAAGAAAAAAAAAAGTGTACATTCACGTAAAATGGACAGATAGGACTGCTGAGTATGTTCTACTTTAGTACAGTATTAAAAGACCCTTTAGCTTAATTCCTTTTTGCTGTGAAAACATCCATCTTGTTATGATATGAAATCAAACAGCACATAGTAGTCTGCTTGCTTGTTTTGATGTCCATACCAGGCAGAATAAATAGTTGGCACTAGATGAGTCCCATCGTGGTTTTTTTGGGTCATTTTAGCTGTCCGTGAAATTGAAAGTCTGGGAACCACTTGTTTGGAGCAAACAGAGCTCTCAAGCCTGTCCTGAACTGACCCAGCAGGGTCTGCCAGGACAAGCGGGCTTTGCTTTGTGGTTACTCTGCCTTCCCGGTGCTGATGGAAGTGATGGAGAGACTCCCGGATTCAAAGAGCCCTGTCCTTGTTGTGTGCACAAATCCAGGCCTGGGTAGACTTCTATATCATTTACCCTACAAGTGGATTTGCAGTTAGCCTGCTTTCTCTTTAGTCTCTTAATGCTCTGAGGATGAAGTGTCCACAGCCTGACATCAGGGTAGAATCTCTCACATTGGGACTGCCTGGAAGCTTAAAGGACAGGTGCGGAAATCAGAGCTCCAGGCAGCTCCTGAGTGCTGGGGACAGTGAATGTTGGCCCTCCCCCTCCAACAGAGGTTTGCTTCCTGATGGTGCAGGACTGGACAGGCTGGTCAGGGTTTCCTTGGTGCCGTGGTAACCAGTGAACAGACCCACAGAAATTAGAAGTTGGACAGTGAGCGGCTCCAAGGTGAAGGAAGCAATTTTTCTTGGACCAACTCTGGAACACTATCTTAGCCTTGCTGGTTTGGGCTCAGGGGTCCTGTCGATCATATCCTAATGAGTAAAGGTGAAAAGATCAGAGAAGACTAATGACTTCTGCTCAGAAAAGCCTACTGAGTAATGTCTGTCATAATGGTTTTCTTAAAACAAGTTGCAGCTGGACATAAATTGCTAAGCTTGAAGGAAAAGTCTTTGTCGTAGTTGTTTTCAGCCTTTGTTTCTTTCACATTTTCTCCTTTATTAAAATCAATGTCATTTCCTTCCTGTATAATTTATCGATCTCGTTTCATTAAACTTGCTCGTAATACACAGTACTGTGGTGGCCCCGAGCACAGGACCTGGACTTCCGGGATTTTTCACTCTGTCACCCACACATACCAATATTTTGACCTTTGGCATATTATTTAATCTCTTAAGGAACTTTTTTTTTTTCATTTATAAAAGAAGAGAACAATAGCATCCATTTCTCGGGTGTTGATGTGGGTATTAAGTGAGAAAATGCCTGTAAAGCACTCTAGTGCTGACCACAGGGTAGGCATGCAATAAATGTTAGATATTGTGACTACTTCTAAAAAGTACAGAATATGCAAGGAACAGGGTGTACAGATTCTCATCAATAAACATTTATTAAACTTATCATTGTCTCCGTGTTCTGAAGGGAACAATAGAGCTGCAAAGGAAGTCTTTTACTCCCTGAGGTCACACTATTCATTCCACTGGTTTTGCTCGTTGTTTAAGGTATGACTTAATCATCACCTTCTGACAGTCCTTCCTTTAGGTTCTTTGTTATGGGGACAACCTTGAGATTACTGTCCTCTCTTGCTTTACTGGTGGCTCAGACAGCAAAGAATCTGCCTGCAATGCGGGAGACTTGGGTTTGATCCCTGGGTTGGGAAGATCCCCTGGAGGAAGGCATGGAAACCTATCCTAGTATTCGGCCTGGAGAATCCCCATGAACAGAGGAGGCTGGCAGGTTACAGTTCATGGGGTCTCAAAGAGTTGGACACGACTGAATGACCAAGCATAGCACTTGCTTTACTATTTTAACCCCTCATCTAGGGACATCATTTCAACAAGGTAAGCTCCTAGTTTGGGTAGCAAATTAGAGCTTTGGAGGAGCCACTTTATATATCCAAAGTCAAAAAGTACCCAAGTGAAAAAACACAATAAAAATAAAAAAAAATAAAATCAACATAGCTTTCAAAACTCTGTATGTTATTTCAGCAACACAAACAGAAAACCTGACTAAATAAGCTACTTTTCCTATAACACCTGAGCCTGTTTTATGGGATAATTTGATTTCTGGCTTAGACCTAGCAGTACTATTTATTTCTCTTGGGACAGAAATGGTGGTACATTGAAGGAATATTGTATTTGTTCAAAAGTAAATACTATTCTAACTCCAGGAGCACACAAGGCCTGAGACATGGGGTAATATACACCCACTGGCTCTGTGAGGTGTTCAAGGGCAGAGATGGAATACAGTTGGAGACCTGCAGTGTGTTGACTGGCCCAGGACAGACACTGCCTTCCTAATGTGTGTCCTCATTAATGGAATTGCTCATTTGGAAATTCACTAGTCCCCTGCCTCTGTTTCATTGTACAAATTTTACCAGGTGTGTTCACGTTGCATTAAAGAAGTAGTCTTTCTTCCATTGCTTTAAAAACATAACGTTTAAACACTAATGCAAAAAGAAACAAAATTTTAATTTACCCTCCAGTGCTCAGTAGCATGTCCAGCTTTGAATACATTGATTTTAGCCTTGTTTTAAAGCAAGATGATTGTGTTCTCATAAAATCACTGGAGATCTGGGGCACTGATCGATAAGCTTTTATCTTGAGAAAAGATTTTCGTTCCAAAGTGCAGCAGCTTCACTTTGGTGAAATCCCAATAAAATGACCCATTCAACTGATACAAACTTTAGACTTGTTCTTTGATTTGAAAATTCTTCACAAGAAAAGAAAACCAAGTGAAAAGATCAAGTCAACAGAACTTCAAACTTTTTGTCTTGTATACCATGTGGGACTTTTGTCCAGGTATATGCCCAGTTGTGGGATGATATGGTTGCTCTGGGCTTCCCAGGTGGTGCTAGTAGTAAAGAACCCACCTGCCAATGCAGGAAACAGAGGAGATTCGGGTTGCAGACTCGATCCCTGGGAAGATGCCCTGGAGGAGGGCATGGCAACCCACTCCAGTATTCTTGCCTGGAGAATCCCATGGACAGAAGAGGCTGACGCGCTATAGTCCATGGGGTCGTATAGAGTCAGGCCTGACTAAAGCAACTTAGCACAAATGCACGCATGGTAGCTCTATTTTTAGTTTTTTTTAGGAACCTCCATACTGTTCTCCATAGTGGTTGAACCAATTTATGTCCCCACTAGCAGTGTAGGAGAGTTCGCCTTTCTCCTTATTCTCTCCAGCACTTATTTTTTATAAAGGGTCTCTTTTTAATGTCAAAAAAATTGCAACACTTCAAGGAATTGCAATCAAGTTCTTTAGTATCCATTAATTGAAAAAAATACAAAATGACAAAATTTTAATTGAGCACTACAGGTTTAGTGGACAGAGGAGCCTGGTGTGCTACAGTCCATGGGGTGGAAAAGAATTAGACATGACTTAGCAACTGAACAACAACAACAAGTTCTCTATGCTTTTAAAAAAAAACCCCAAAAAACCCGGGGATCTCTCCATCTTCCATAGGTTTGAACTCTTAGTTTCATATGCAGATCCAGACACTCACTATTCGGTGACGGTCACACTCGACTTCCTCCTGCCTCCTTGCATCAGTTGGGATTCTTTGGTGGTAACAGAATCAGACTCTGGTCTTGCTTCAGTTTATCAGGAGTTCGTAGAATCAGTGAGAAGTAGAGAGAACGTTGTTTGGAAACAGGTAGATGGTTCCATCACTTTCTGGAAGCCGTAACTACAACTAATAAAACAGAGTATTAGTCTTGTCCTGCCACTGGTATGCTCAGGCCATGATGAAAGTGAAGGTGATAGTTGCTCAGTCATGTCCAGCTCTTTGGGACCTCATAGACAGTAGCTCTCCAGGTTCCTCTGTTCATGGGATTCTCCAGGCAAGAATACTTAAGTGGGTTGTCACTTCCTTCTCCATGAAATGAAAAGCCATGCTGGCTTTCACTAATTAACTCCTGCTGTTTTCAGACTCTTTTCTCACTGGTTCAGTATTCAAATTCCAGTCAAACTGCCCTCCTTGTAGCCATCCCTTTGTTAGGATGTGACACTCAACTCTAGATGCCCAGAGAATAGACTTATATCGTAAAATCAAGTCCTGGCATCAAACACTATGGGATCAGAAATGTTCCTTGTTCATTGAAACAGGAAGCCAGAAATCCATATTGATGTTCAATTTAATTCAACAAGCATTCATCAAGGGCTTATCCTTGTCTATGCAGGCGTAATGTAAGTGTTACAGAATTTATTTATAGTGTAAATGCCCACAATGCTGTGGTGGCCTGGACACTGTGACTCTTCCTAGGAAAGTCAGGATAGGATTCATAGATGATATCATACTTGGAAGGGTATGTAGGGGTTACCAGAGGCAGAAGAGAAAGAAAAGATTATTTTAAGAAGAGTAGGGAGAATAGCATGGGGAGAAAGCAGGCGGTTGAGCAAAGCTCCAAGCTGACTTTTGGAGTAGGGGCAGGGGACTCAGAGAGTGAAGTGATCACAGAAATAGAATAAGGAAACCTAGATTTTCTTATGGAGAAGGCAATGGCACTCCACTCCAGTGCTCTTGCCTGGAAAATCCCATGGATGGAGGAGCCTGGTAGGCTGCAGTCCATGGGGTCGCTAAGAGTTGGACATGACTGAGTGACTTTGCTTTCACCTTTTGCTTTCATGCATTGGAGAAGGAAATGGCAACCCACTCCAGTGTTCTTGCCTGGAGTAATCCAGGGACGGGGGAGCCTGGTGGGCTGCCGTCTATGGGGTTGCACAGAGTAGGACACGACTGAAGTGACTTAGCAATAGCAATAGATTTTCTTATGTGTTATCTTTTATTTATTTATTGGCTGTGTCAGGTCTTAGTTGAGGCACTTGGGCCTCTAGTTGGGGTGCAAGAGTTTAGTTGATTCGAGGCATGTAGGATCTTAGTTCCTTGACCAGGGATTGAACCTGAGTCCCCTGCATTGCAAGGGACATTCTTAACCACTGGATCACCAGGAACATCCCATGTATTATCTTTGATGTATTTTTAAAAATTGCTATTGTTCTCTGTCTTTCTACCAAACGACAGGATGGAATATCAGAGAACTTCAGAATGGATGGGTTAGATATTGTCTTAAAGTATCTAATTTTATGTTTCAAAACAGAGGAACTAAATGCCAGAAAAGTGCAGTGATTCACCCAAAGTCATTTACAACAATAACCCAAGGTCTGTGCCACAGCCATGGCTCTCAGTGGCCTGGGACACTCCAGTGCAGAGCTGTGCTCACAGTAAAATAACTGACTTGAAGCTCCTGGCTCCTGCTCTCCAGGAAATCTCTCTGTGGGCTATGATAAACACTATTCCTAAGAAATATCTGTCAAGGAAGAGTTCTGAGGTCACATAAGAACATAAGTTGGGAAGTGCAGTAGACCCTTTTCCAGAGTATATTAATATATTAGAAACTCGAGACCCACAATAAAGGAACTTGTTTAGCTCCTTTTGACTCAGGTTTCCCATGTTTATTTGACTACAGGATCAGTTTGCCTAAAAATTATTAAATAAACAACTACCTGCCCAGTGGTCTGAGTCACAGTCCAAAATAGGCCAGGAGATAACGATCTACAAACTAGAAGCAGAAGTCCTAAGAGGTTACCTTTCCTAGAAGGACCTACAGGGAGAATGAAGTTCTTTAAAGTTTATATTTACCAGGCTCTAAAAACTAGCAAAAACTCTTACTTTCCCAGAAACACATAATCAATTAGCTTTCTTTTATGAAACAGACAATAGATAAGTTAATATTTTGCACATATGTATGAACCAATCAGGGCATAGCCTTATAATTATGTAAGATACAGGAAATGGAGGATGAATTTATCCCAATTTCAGGCCACATGTACATACATACAGACTTCGCTTTTCTCACTTCATGTTGGAGACAACTATGAGTAAGATACAGTGCCACTCAATAAAGAGCTCAGGATCATTTGGACAGGGAGTTACAATTTTCTTGGCTCTAATTCTCATTTAAAAACCTGGAGAACTCAGCTTTTTGGAGAGTCCAGGGCTCTTCTCCTTGCAAACATGAGAGTCACAAGGTATGCAAGAAACACCTAGATTCAAGCAAGAAACACCTAGATTCAAGCAAAAAGCAACAATAGAGGCTGATGCTTTTTTTCCAAGTCCCCAACATCCTTCCAGTTTTGGCTCAGGCTCTCCTGCCGTCATCTTTGAGTGTCTCCTGTGGGTTCTACTGCCCGTTCCGCTGGCAGGAGCTTCTCTCAGGTGGATCTCTGGACGTAGCTTCCTGCCAGCACACCTCCTGGCCCTCTGCCTTCTGCAGGCTGTGCATTCATCTGGAGGTCTTCCCAGACATTACCAGAAAAGAGTCTGAAAATCTCTTTCCTCTAATGGAGCCACTGCTGAGCTTGTTCAGAGAAATAAGTGGCTAGATCAATGGCCTTCTCTTCCCACATCTGTTTGGTTGAGTGTCTGCCAGGCACTATGCTAGGTGGTGGATACAAAGGTAGATAAAACACTGTTCTTGCCCTTAAGGAATTTATGGTCTATGGGGAAATAAGTCAAACTCACAGATCATTTAAATTATCTGGCAGATACTACAGTAGAGATATAAACAGAGCATCTGGACACTGGACCTAGCCTTGGAGCTAGGAGGATGCCTCCTGGTTCCAGTGTATTTCTCTGCTGGAATACAGCACTACAATTGGGGTACAGATGGTCACTGAGAGGTAAGATGCCTGTCCTCAAAGAAAAACACATTCAGATTTGGATTTTCTTTTTCCCTGACTTCACTATCACAGTTGCCAACCCCATCAAGGAAAACATTGTCCTTCCCAGAGGCCTGGTGTTCTTCCAAACCCTAAAATAAGGTGGCGTTCTGGCTTCAAAGGATGACATCTAGCTTATCTGAGGGTTGGCTCTGCCCTCCTGGTACTTTACTTTCCCTTCCCTTGAGGCCCCAGGACAAAAACACTCATCACCTCAAACCTCCCATTGTTTATATTGCAAAGAAAGATTACGTAGCATTCAATGTAATTGCAATGTAAAATTCAGTTTCACATTGTTTTATATTTAAATTCAATGGCCATGAGTTTGAGGAATCTCTGGAAGACAGTGAATAACTGGGAAGCCTGGTGTACTGCAGTCCATAGGGCTGCAAAGAGTCAGGCATGACTGATAACTAAACAACTAAGTCTGTAAAAGTAATCATCAGAATACAGTGCTCAAAATACTATTATAAACTAGTAATTAAAACAGAAGCAGGCACCAGAAGCTACATATGCAAGTAACTGTCATTTCTTTAAAGATGGTTCTGCTGGGCAGATAGCAAATAGACTATCGCAGTGTCACACGAGTGTATGTTGCTCGGTTCTTTGTCTCGTCACAACAAAGATTTGGAGTGACGGACATTAAAGACCCCTTGGCGTGTCACAGCTCTCGGGTCTCGGATAGACCGTGTTATAGCTCTCAGGTCTCGAATGGACCATGTTATACCTCTTAGACAAATCAGTGTTACAGCTCTATTTTATTTAGAAGATAGCAGGAAAATCCACCTTCAAGGTATGAGGGCACGTCGATCCAAAGACGTGACGAGAAGAGCACCCCAGCACACGCACGGAGGAGAGAGAGAGAGAGAGCTAGCTTTGGCTCCTCTATTTATATGTTTCTCTCTCCCTGGGCCTGTCCTACGCAAATTGGGCCAGCCAGGCGTGTTGTTTGTTTTACCTGAGGTCCTCACTCCGGTCCTGGGACCTTCCTTTGTTCTATTTTCGCGGGCTTTTCCCTTCTTTGTCTTTTAGCCACTGCCATTTTGGACTCCTTTTCCCTATTCTGCGCACCTAACAATAGCATTACCTAAGTCTCACAGAAAAAAAAAAATCTTACTACGTCCATTAAATTTTTATCCTGTTTTTAAATGACCCAAACAATGTTACTGAGTATGATCATCTGCCTTATTTCTCTGATTCCAAATTGCTTTTGATTCCCCCCCCCCAATAAAGCCTGATCTTATCAGATGGAACAATAATGTCATTATTGTGCTTAACATTCCTTGGGGGTTGGCTTTTCATTGTTCTTCAGAAAAAGGTTAAAATCCTTAGCACCATGTGGGAGATGTATTACTGTTAACAAATGTTTGCTGCTCCTCCCATTCCACTGACGAACAGGATGTGAATGGAGGTGCAAATTCTAGTTCCAGAGAGATGCTTTGAAAGCTGTATGGGAGTTCATCAAGAGCCCTCTCCCTCTTGATGCTGTGTCCTATTAAAAGTTATTCCTTAGGATTTCCACATGGTCCAGTGGTTAAGAACCTGCCTTGCAATGCAGGGGACTCTGGTTTGATCCCTGGTCCGGGAAGAACCCACCTATTGCAGGGCAGCTGGGCCCGTGTGCCACAACTACTGAAGCCCACATGCCTAGAGCCCATGCTCCACAACAAGAGAAGCCACAACAACAAGAAGCCTGTGCACCGCAACTAGAGAAAGCCCATGTGCAGCAACGAAGACCTAGTGAAGCCAAAAAAAAGCAAACTAAGAAAGTTGAACCATGAAGAAGGCTGAGCACTGAAGAACTGATGCTTTTAAACTGTGGTGTTGGAGAAGACTCTTGAGAGTCCCTTGGACTGTAAGATCAAACCAGTCAATCCTAAAAGAAATCAATCCTGAATATTCATTGGAAAGACTGATGCTGAAGCTGAAGCTCCAATACTTTGGCCACCTGATGTGAAGAACTGACTCATTGGAAAAGACCCTGATGCTGGGAAAGATTGAAGGCAGGAGGAAAAGCAACGACAGAGGATAAGATGGTTGGTTGGCATCACCAACTCAATGGACATGAGTTCGAGCAAACTCCAGGAGTTGGTGATGGACAGGGAAGCCTTGTGTGCTGCAGTCCATGGGGTCACAAAGAGTCGTACACAACTGAGCAACTGAACTGAGCTAGAAGGCCTTGCCTGATCTGCTTCCCTCGATCACCTCAAGCACACCTTTCACCACTCTCCCTCTCTTCATCCTACTCTGTGCCACCCAGTATTACTTTTTCTTTATTTCTTGAAACTCTAAAGCTCTTCCTGCTTGAGGACCTTTAAACATGCTGTTCATACTCCTTGTGTTACAGAGATCAAACTTGTTTTGCTCACATACAACAGGCCAATTAACTGAGAAATGAGGTGTTGAGGCAAGAATATGACTTCATTCTGAAAGCCAGGTGACTGGGAAGATGGCAGACTAATGTCTCAAAATAACTATCTTACTGGGGTCTGGGTGCTAGGTTCTTTTTATAGAATAGAGAGAAGGGGGAGGACGTGAGCAGGTAAAGTAAAAAAGGCCATCAATCTTACAAATATCTCTGGAATGGCTAGCCTCAGCGAGGGGATGTGTCAGTTTATTCCTTCCTATAAGCATCCATGGGTGGACAGGGTCCTGAACAAGGGCATTTCAGTTTAACATTCAGGCAGAGGGCCAAGACTCCCTGATGCAGGCCATTATGTATGGACAGTATCCTTTTAGTGAACAAAAGCAACAGAGAGCAAATGTTAAATAAAACTCCAAAATGGAATCAGTTCTTCCCTGTAACACTTGGAATATGTGTATGTGTGTGTGTTTGATGCATTCTACCACTCCTTTATCCCCTTTCCATGTCAAATGCCTACTTATTCTTTAAGTCTTAGGGAAGCTATCTTTACCTTCTCCAGGAAAAAAAAAAAAAGAATTATTATAATTGCATTCCATATGTTCAAAAACTGAATTAGAGACATAGGAAATACAGAAAAATCCCACATAGAACTTCTAGAAAGTTCAGCTACAATGTCTGAAACAAAAAAACACATTAGATAGCATCAACAAAAGATTATATATTGCAAAGGAAAGGGTTATTGGAAAAGACAGGAAATCAGCAAGGACATAGGTGAATTAAACAGCACTATCAGGCAACTTGACCTAACACTGATTGGTGAACACTCTTGGTGAAAGAGTTGGTAACATTTATCAAGACTGATCAGAATCTGGGCCATAAAGCAAGTCAATAAGTTTAAAATATTTCAAGCCATAGAAAATATGCACTCTAACACTTGAAGACAAATCCTTACCTCCCATCGAATACAAAAATTAACTCAAAATGAATCAACAACAAAAATATAAGCATTAAGACTGTGATACCTGTAGAAGAAAACATAGGAGTAAATCTTCATTTCTTTGGGTTTGGCAATGTATTCTTAGATATGATATCAAAAGTGTAAGTGAGCAATACAAATAGATAAACTGGACTTTAAAACCTCTCATGTATCAAAGGTCATTATCAAGAAAGTTAGAAGCTCACCTAGAAAACTGAGAAAACATTTGGAAATCATATATCTAATAAGGTCTAGTATTAAATATATGTATATAATACTCTTAACAGCTCAGTAATAACCTAATTTTAAAAATAGGCAAAGAAGGTAACTAGACATTTCTCCAAAGAAGATATACAAATGGTCAGCAAACACATGAAAAGATGTTCAGCATCATTAGTCATTAGGGAAATGCATATCAAAACCACAACAAAATACTACTTTCACATCCACTCAGTTCAGTACAATTCAGTTGCTCAGTTGTGTCCGACTCTTTGTGACCCCGTGGACTATAGCCCCTCAGGCTCCTCTGTCCATGGGGGTTCTCCAGGCAAGAATACTAGAGTGGGTTGCTATGCTCTCCTCCAGGGGATCTTCCCAGGTCTCCCGCATTGCAGGCAGATTCTTTACCATCTGAGTAATATATAATTACTATATAATCTAGGAATTCTCCTCCTACGTATATATCCAAAAGAATTAAAAACCAGTACATATACATGCATGTTCATAACAGTATTGTTTACAAAAACCCAAACTGGAAACATCCCAAATGTCTATAAGTGGGTGAACAGATAATCAAATCATGGTGTATATATACAATGGAATATTATTTAGTCATAAAAAGAAGTGGAGTACTGATAGATGTTACAACATGGATGAATCTCAAAACATGATGCAAAGTGAGAGAAGCCAGAAACAGAAGGCAGAAACATCTCATATGATTCCACTATGTGAAAAATCCAGGATAGGTAAATCCACAAACAGAATACACATTGAAATGCCAGAAGCAATACAGATTGAAATGCCAGAAGCAGCGGGAGGGAAGAATGAGGACTGTTTAAAGGATATAGTTTCCTTCCCAAGTCATGAAAAGGTTTGGAACTCTTTTGAAATAAGATAAAGGTGATGGCTGCACAATACTGTGAATATACTAAATGTCACTGAATTGCTTACTTTAAAATGATTAATTTTATGTTATGTGGATTTCACCTCAATTAAAAAAAAAATGTTTGACACAGTGGCACTGACACTGGCACATTGTGAGTATTTAAGAAAAGTTAACCATCAGAATTTTATTGTAACTTTATCTAATTGTAGCTGAAAATGAGAAGCTACTAATATGCATTTTAAAATTGAACTTTAAAAATTAAGGTACATCCATATGTTGAAATAGTCTGCAGTCCTTCAAAAACAAACAAAGGGATATTTCATGATCATGGAGAATACTCAGTATGTTAAATTCAATACTTTAAGTAGAGATACCTCAATAAATATTATGTTTAAAGTCTTGTTCATCACACTTTACATTCATCTCAAATTTTGTGGTAACTCTCCAGAAGCCAAAATATTCAGTCTCCCAAACTAGAACACTCGGAACCCATGTCAATACAGGATTAAATGTATTTTCATATCTTAGATAGAATTCAAGTCCAGAAACTGAGCTTTGAAGTCTGATTTCCACAGTTTCTACTTAAACTTGCTTTATTTCCTGGAGTCACTATTCTCTTTATGTACCACCCTTTGTCCCACCCACTCTCAGTTGCCATTTTCTTCTCTTATTCTCTTCTAGCAAGGGTATTTCTCCTCACCTCTCACTCTGACTCTCACGTTTTATCCATGGTTCTAGTCTTGTCAATTTCCAGAGGAACCATCTTCAATCCTAGCCTCTTGACTCTCTAGACATCATCCAGACTTCTCACTCTGTCTGGTGGTGTGATTATTCATGAGCTAGTCTCATTTCCCCTGCTAGACCAGGGCTGAGACCTACTCATATCTGTAATGCCCAAGGCATCTGGCAGAGTGTTCTGCTTCGATTGCAGTAGGTGTTCAATAAATGTTTATGAAATTGAAAAGAATTTCTGAAACAGATGGGTGACTGATTCAGACACAGGGCATAAAAGCAAACACTAGTACCTGTGTTTCAACAGACACTGCTCTGCTCTCTGCATGGTAAATGCTGCCACATGCATATTCAGTACAACATTTGTCAACACTAAACTATAATGTCACCAGGGCATGGACTGGGTCACCTGGGGATTATTTACAATTTATGCACTAATCACCATTAGCATTTACCACTTTTCACTTGACATCACCGTTAAGATCCCCTTTCTTCTCGGGTGCTTAGGCACCCAAAGGGCTCTTCTCATAATCACGTGATCTGACCACCAGGTTACTAGACACACTGATCAGGTTATCTTTCTATGTATGGAATGTAGAGTTATGTACGATCCACAAGTTCAAGGTTAGTAATGTCTCTTGGTTTGCTTTATTGATTTTTCAGTTTGACATTTGAATAGCGAGATGTCTCCTCAGGGACAAGAAAGCTGAATTTTTTCATATATTAAATTTGTGCAGAGTTAAATTTAGAGCATATCAGTAGTGTAGGTTTGCTGGAATGAAGACACATTACTGTTTTCAGAAACCATCCTGTTAGTCACTCAGTTGTGTCTGACCTTCTGCGACCCTGTAAATGATAGCCCGCTAGGCTCCTCTGCCCTTGCTATTCTCCAGGCAAGAATACTAGAGTGGGTTGCCACTCCCTTCTCCAGGGGATCTTCCTGACCCAGGGATCAAACCCAGGTCTCCTGCACTGCAGGCAGATTCTTTACCATCTAAGTCATCAGGGAAGCCCTGTGTTTAAAAATGGTGTCTGTTAATTCATATTTTTAGTGGGCCATACTAAAGTAAGTTGCCTTACTTCCTCAGAGTTAGATAGCACACTGTAGATAAAGTAATAACAGAAATGGCAATAAAAAATAGAAGTAACAGTAGTAGAACTAATAATGAATAGAAATAATAATAATACCCAGCAGACCAATTCTGTTCAAGCTGCCATAGGCAACACCGTTAGTCTAGCATGCTGACCATTGACCTAGGTAGGCAGTTGCATTCAGCAGAATTCTGAAGCCAAATAGTACCTCACCTAATGTTGTTTTCTGAAAACGAGATATTGATATTAATATATTAAATGGAAAACTTTTAATATGCCTCTCAAGATATTCTTTAATTCCAAAGTAGCAAAAGAAAATGGAAGAGAGTTTTACTGGCAAGAGAGCCAGAAAGAACTTTTAAACAGATTTATTTTGTACTTTATGCTACATTTTGACTTATAATGTATATGATCTTAAGTCAGTTCAATTCAGTCGCTCAGTCATATTCAACTCTTTGGGACTTCATGGACTGCAGCACACCAGGCTTCCCTGTTTATCACCAACTCCTGGAGCTGGAGAAGGGAATGGCAAACCACTTTAGTATTCTTGCCTTGAGAACCCCATGAACAGTATGATCTTAGTAGAACATGGTAAATCTTAAAGAGAAAAAAAAGAAAATGCTTTTAAAACTGTAAAACTCTTGCAAGTGATGGTTACTCTTGGAGAGAAAATAGCTCTCTGCCCCTTTTCTCCATCTCACCCTCCAACACCCCCATCCACATCTACACACAAATACACTCGTTCCACACTTTAGGTCAAGGCTATGGAGCTTTCACTAGCACCCACCTGACTTGGTCTTCTGCCACCATTAGAGTAGTCAGGATCCAAGAGGAATGCATAAGAAGCTGGGTCTATCTCCAGTTACCCTGGACAAAACTTCCATTATTAAAAGAAATCTAGTTCTTGGCTGTTTAGTTTTTGATGGTTTTAAAAGGGATTCATTGCTCTTATTACCACTCTTAATTTCCAGGGAAGTGGTCAATCATATACCAGAGAACAAATGATCAAATGAGATCCAAAGTCTCCATTTTATTACACAATCTCCCATAATCTCCAAAGGAGAACTCTAAGAAAAAATAGGACAAGTAGACCCGAAGTCACACTGGAACTTCCTCCTTCCTCCCCTACTCACCACTGAATGGAAGACTATGAGGCTCATAGAGTTGGTATAACCTGTCTTACTACTCAGAGTCATGGCTGCCGGTCTAGCTGCATGAGAATTCTGTGTTTTCTATATGGGGAGGGACAACACAAAAAACCCAACTTTGACAGTAGGAAGACATATTTTGATTTATTTTTCTAAAAAGGAATGAATATGGGTTATGGCTGGCTGATCCATTTTCACTCTCTCCCCTGACACTTCTATGAGCAAAGACATTGGCAGGATAAATGCTAGGACCAGGGGTATAATCTGTGTCTGTGGAATGGAGAAGTCCAATAGCTAAACACTGCTTGTTTACCTTAAATTACAAGAAAAACAAGGATTTGGGAGCTTGCCTTTAAATCTTCTTCACTAGATATAAGTATTTGAAAAAAAAATTCCGTTTTAAATTTAAATTTCCAATGTTTTCCCTTTGGATGGAAGGTAATATATTGGTCAGGGTTCTCCAGAGAAATAGCACCAATAGGAAATATATAAGTAAACAAACACATTTGCATACATAAACGATTTATTATAAGTAGTTGGCTCTTGAGATTCACTTGAACTGTAAGAAGATCAAACTAATCAATCCCAAAGGAAATCAACCTTGAATATTCATTGGAAGGACTGATGCTGAAGCTGACGCTCCAATACTTTGGTCATTCATATGATTATGGGGGATGTAAATTCCCAAGATCACAGGGTGAGTTAGCAAGCTGGAGACCCAGCAGAGCCTAGTGCCAGTCTGAATTTGAAGTTCTGAGAACCAGGAGAGATGATGGTGTAGTTCTAGTCCAAAGCTCAATAAGTTCAAGATCCAGGAAGAGCCAATGTCCCAGTTCAAAGACCGTAGACAGAAGAAATTCTGTTACTCTAGCAAGGTCATCCTTTTTCATTCTATGAAGACCTCCAACAGATTGGATGAGGCCCACCCAGAGTTGTTGTTGTTCAGTCACTAAATCAAGTATGATTCTTTGTGACCCATGGACTATAGCATGCCAGGCTCTTCTGTTCTCCACAGTCTTCTGGAGTTTGCTCAAATTTGTGTCTATTGAGTCAGTGATGCTATCTAACCATCTCATCCTCTTCCATTTCCTTCTCCTCTTGCCCTCAGTCTTCCCAGCATCAGGGTCTTTTCCAGTGAGTCGGCTCTTCACATCAGGTGGCCAAAGTATTGGAGCTTCAGCTCCAGCATCAGTCCTTCCAATGAATATTCAAGGTTGATTTCCTTTGGGATTGACTGGTTTGACCTCCTTGAAGTTCAAGGGGCTCTCGAGAGTCTTCTCCAGGATCACAATTCAAAAGAAGGACCATAGCCTTCTTTGTAGTCCAACTCTCACATCTCTAAAGACTACTGGAAAAACCATAGCTTTGGCAATACAGACCTTTGTCAGAAAAGTGATGTCTCTGCTTTTAAATACCAGAGTAAGGAGAATAGTAATATGCAGAGTGAGGAGAACAATTTCCCTTACTCAGTCTACCAATTCAAATATTAATCTCATCCAGAAACACCATGACATCCAGAATAATGTTTGGCAAACTGTCTGGACATTCCATGACCCAGTCAAATAGACACAAAAAGTTAACTATTGTAGAAAATAATTAATTTTAAAACTCAAATTTCTTGTCTGAGAGTACTATGGTTCCATAGGCCTTATAAGTCGCTTACTATTCATATATTCTTATTACAGAATTGCAAAGAAACAACTTGATCACCTACTTCTTAAGTTGTTAAATGATCAAAGTAATGTTTCCCATTTTAATTGCAGAATAAGTTTTACATTTGCACTTTCTTACTTTTCTACTCTACTAAGCCTCTTTCTTTCAAAGAATGCCTCTCACAGGAACTGACAACCTAATATTCAAGCTGTTTTTGTACTTTCAGCTCTGGATAATATTTTGATGAAAGACCTGCAAGTATATCAAGTTACTGGCCAGAAGTCTCATCAAAATTCTGGATATAATGATGCCATTTTCAATGGGTTCTGAAGAGATAATAATTAGCTTTCATTAAACATAATAAATATTAATGCAAGTCAGAAACAAAGTACAGACAGAATTGTACTATACACATTAATAGTGCAAAGGTTTGGTCTGTGGACTATATGGAGCTCCTCAGGAATGGTAAACGGTCAAAGACAACACTGAGGATCTCTGGTTTACATAGAGAAAATTCTCTTTTCATGTGCCAAGGGCTTCCCAGGTGGCTCAGTGGTAAAGAATCCCCCTACAATGCAAGAGATTCAGGTTCGATCCCTGGGAAGATCCCTTAGAGAAGGAACTCACTCCAGTATTCTTGCCTGGGAAATCCCATGGACAGAGGAGCCCGATGGGCTATAGTCCATGGTCTAACAAAGAGTCAGACACGACTTAGCGACTAAATAACAACAACTGAAGACTGAAACAATATAAATAGTTTAAAAGTGCATACCCAGATTTTCCCTCAGCTGTGAATTCAAAAGGAATTGAAAGGTGTTCAGCATAAATATTTTTTGAGCTTAATTTCTTTAGTTCTATGTATTATTTAAATAAGAAAAAAAAACTGTATATCATGAGGTCAGGAGATTGCATCAAACAATACCAAATGTCTAGGGACTTGGGGACTTAAAAAGCAATGTATAAGGATGTATGAGATCAAAAAGAGTGGATATCTTCATTAAGGATGGTTCTCAGCAAAACCCATGTGAAAGTTTAAAAAAAAACATAATTAATTACCACTACATACCAGAATGGGTTTCCCAGGTGGCACTATTGGTAAAGAACCCACCTGCCTATGCAGGTTAGACTTAAGAGACTCGAGCTCGATCCCTGGGTCCGGGGGATCCCCTGGAGGAGGGCACAGCAACCCCCAGTTATCAGAGGAGCCTGGAGGGCTGCAGTCCATAGGGTCGCACAGAGTTGGATGTGACTGAAGTCAGTTAGCACGCACATACCAGAACGGCTAAAATTAAAATGACTGACCACACCAAGTTTTGATGTGGATATGCAACTCTTGTTAAGGAGAGGCTGAACTCAGGCACCTGGTTCTCCCTGGAATTGAGAGTCAGAGTAGGGGCTGGTCAAGATTAGTTAGAATCCTTAAACTGTCAGTAACATACTGGAAAATCTCTCATCCCACATCTATCCTGAGAGAGATAACAAACTTTCAGAGTGTCACCACGATCACTCAATCAGTTCAATTCAGTTCAGTTCAGTTGCACAGTTGTATCTGACTCTTTGCGACCCCATGAATTGCAGCACTCCAGGCCTCCCGGTCCATCACCAACTCCCGGAGTTCACTCAGACTCACGTCCATCCAGTCAGTGATGCCATCCAGCCATCTCATCCTCTGTCCTCCCCTTCTCCTCCTGCCCCCAATCCCTCCCAGCANGATGCTTTCTAAGGCCCATTTGACTTCACATTCCAGGATGTCTGGTTCTAGGTGAGTGATCACACCATCGAGATTATCTTGGTTGTGAAGATCTTTTTTGTGCAGTTCTTCTGTGTATTCTTGCCACCTCTTCAATAGAGGAGCATAAAAGTTTCTAGTAGTTTACACCATTCACTTAACAGCTGGAATCTAAAAATGGATTCCACATTGAGGATTTGTGTTGAAATAGTCTTTAAAATCTAGTGGGAAATCATTACAGCAAATGGTGCTGAATATCCATTTGGATAAAAGTAAACCTTGAGGCTCACTTCATACAATATATAAAAATGAGTTCAAAACAGATCTTATACCTAAACATGATAGGTAAAATGATCAAACTTGCAGAAAAAAAAAAAAGAAAGAAACATTGGAGAATACAATAATAACTAATGACTTTGAGGTATGCAAACATTCCTTAAACATGATATAAAAAGCACACATCAAAAGGAAATAAATAAATTATACTTCACTAGAATGAAAAACTCTTGTTCATCAAAAGCCACCATATCCAGAAATTGAAAAGGCAAGCTATGGATGCAAAGAACATATTCTCAGCAACATATGTAACAGATGACTTATGCCCAAAAGATGAGTATATTTAAAAAAAAATCATGTCTATAACGAAAAATGCAAAAGACCTAAGTAAAAATGGGTTAAATAAGTTTAAACCACAATTAGTTACCACAGCAAAAAACGATGGCGAAAATGAAAATGAAAGTGAAAGTGAAGTCGTTCAGTCGTGTCCAACTCTTTGTGACCCATGTAGCCCACCAAGCGCCTCCGTCTGTGGGATTCTTCAGGCAAGAATACTGGAGTGGGTTGCCATTTCCTTCTCCAAAATGAAAATGACTGACACCCCAAATGTTGTCAAGGATATGGGAGAATTGGAATTCTATTGCTCATTGGACTTTAAAATGTTACAATCACTTTGGAAAATATCTTGGAGTCTCTTATAAAACTAGATATACACGTACCATATGACACAGTTCCAGCAACTTCATTAGGACATTTACCCAAGAGAAATGAAAACACATGTGCATACAAAGACATTTCTACACATATGTTCATAATAGATCTATTCAGCTGCTATTTATAATAGCAAAACCTTGGAAATAACATAAACATCCATCAAAAGATGAACTGACAAACTGTGGACCATCTATATAAGACTACTGCTCAGCAATAAAAAGGAATGAACTACTGATATCCCCAACAACATAGATGCACCTCAAAAACATTATAGTCAGTGAAAGAAGCCAGGCATAAAAGAGTACATACCAATATAATTCTATTTATATAGAATTCTAGAGCCAGTAAAACTAACCTATAGTGACAACTTAGATCAGCGTTTGGCTGGGGTTGTCAATGTGGACATTGACCGCAAATAGGCATGAAGGAACCTTGGGGGCTGATGGAAATGTTCTATATCTTGATTGAAGTGGCAGTTACATAAGTGTTTATAATTGTCAAAACCCATCAAACTGCATACTTAAAATGAGTTATTTTATATCAGTTATGCTGCCGTTCAGTTGCTAAGGAGTGTCTGACTCTTTTCGACCCCATGGACTATACAGTCTGCCACGCTCCTCCATCCATAGTATTTCCCAGGCAAGAATATTGGAGTGGGTTTCCATTTCTTTCTCTAGGGGATCCTCTTAACCCAGGGATCAAACCCATGTCTCCTGTTTGGCAGGCAGATTGTTTACCCCTCAGCCACCTGGAAAGCCCAATATCTCATTATAAATGATTTATTTTTATAAATTGGTTAATGACTGAAACAGGCACTTGACAAAAGATTTCCAAATGACCAACAAGCATGTGAAAATATGCTCAATATCATTATTCACCAAGGAAATGAAAATTAAAACCACAATGAGATATTGGTACACAACCATTAAATGGCCAAAATATAGACATCTGACGACTTTTGGCAAGGATATGGAGTGAGAGGGAACAGAATGCACCCAAAGTACACTAACTTTCAGGGGAAGCCTAGAAGTTTTCAGTTCAGTGTGAATGACAGTCTGGAGCAGGTACCTGTACAGAAAATAAGGAGAGTCAAGAATATCCCATGAGCTCCTCCCAAGGACCTTATACTATATTCAGATTCTGGACTAAAGAACATCTTGGTCCCAAATAAGCAGAATTTTCAATGACTCTCATTTGCTCTCCCTAATGGCTCACCAAGAATTTCTTTACCTATGGAGTGCTTCCTTCCTGCTACGTATTTCTGTCTTAGAGCAAATCTATTTTATGAGGACAAAGTTTATTTCATTCCTGTCTCAAACAGGGTACAGTCAGATTCTTATTGCCCCATAGTTCAAAGTATTGAATTTTATAATACAGTTATTTGAGAAAGAAACTCTTGGATTCTTCTTTAGAGTATGAACCATAGGAACTGGCTATGAAAAGTATTCGACAAATACGTATTTTTCTCTTTTGAATTAACTAGTACAGAATCAACTTTACTTGGTGAATGTCAGTTTTTCTGAAGTAGAATACAGGTTACTCATATAGTTTCTTTGCTCTTTGAAACTCTAGGGTTGCTTAAATATAAGGAATAATGAATGGAATATTTGAGTAAAGATGCCAAGGAGACTGGGGCTTCCCAGGTGGCCCTAGTGGTAAAGAATCCACCTGCCAACACAGGGGAGGTAAGAGACACGGGATGGATCTCNTCATTCCTGTCTCAAACAGGGTACAGTCAGATTCTTATTGCCCCATAGTTCAAAGTATTGAATTTTATAATACAGTTATTTGAGAAAGAAACTCTTGGATTCTTCTTTAGAGTATGAACCATAGGAACTGGCTATGAAAAGTATTCGACAAATACGTATTTTTCTCTTTTGAATTAACTAGTACAGAATCAACTTTACTTGGTGAATGTCAGTTTTTCTGAAGTAGAATACAGGTTACTCATATAGTTTCTTTGCTCTTTGAAACTCTAGGGTTGCTTAAATATAAGGAATAATGAATGGAATATTTGAGTAAAGATGCCAAGGAGACTGGGGCTTCCCAGGTGGCCCTAGTGGTAAAGAATCCACCTGCCAACACAGGGGAGGTAAGAGACACGGGATGGATCTCTGGGTCAGGAAGATTCCCCTGGAGGAGGGCATGGCAACCCACTCCAGTATTCTTGCCTGGAGAATCCCATGGACAGAGGAGCCTGGCAGGCTATAGTCCATAGGGTCACAAAGAGTTGGAAACAACTGAAGCAGCTTAGCATGCAGGCACAACAAGGAGACCACTTGATTATTTTGTTTATAATGAATGGAAGTCCTGGCTTCCATTCAGCATGAATCTTTAAAGAGGAACATCTAACTCAGTCCTTTGTAAACTGGATACAGTACCAATTAGATAGTACGTTTCCTGGGAAGGACAACAACAAAAATCCTAATGTATGAGAATTTCTGCTTTCTTTGACAGATTGCATATTCCACAAAAGAGCCCTGGTATTTG
Source organism: Neotragus moschatus (assembly GCA_006410615.1). Lineage (NCBI taxonomy): Eukaryota > Metazoa > Chordata > Mammalia > Artiodactyla > Bovidae > Neotragus > Neotragus moschatus. The sequence goes on from SJYA01002027.1 coordinate 1,245,033, forward strand.
ACAAAAAAATCAGAAGTTCCTTACAGCATTTTCCATAACCAGCCAACCACTCTTGCTCTGCCTGCTTTCCATTTATCTCTTCCTAGATCACATCTGTCCCCCATCCTCCATCTGCAAAACAGACTGGGTCCAAGATGCTGCCCTTTTCATGTTTTTGCAGTAAGCATTTTTTGAGCACTTGGTATGTGGCAGACCTATATTTGCTTGGGCTCTCAAAGTATGCAGGATAGAGCCTGTCAACAATTTGGTGAGACGGATTCTATCCTCAGAAACATGATATTAAAGCAAAGAAACATGTCTAGATTGCGGTTTGATGAGTTGTTTATTATCTAGCAGCAGCGTGCTGTTGAGTTGGATATAGGCACTGCAACATGGATTGCACTGTGTCTGCATTTCTCTCCGTAGAGAGAAAGCAGGTCCAGAGTCGGTATTCATGAGCTATTCCTTTGCTTTCCTTGATCATCAGAAATCTGTTCTCTTCAAATCTGCAACCCTTCCCCAGGCTCTGTCAGTCTCTAGCAAGACTGGAGATTGAATCCCCAAATACCCATGATCTTGCTGTAGGTTAAATTTGCTATTCACATCTGTCAGCTTCTGCTTACAAAATGATCTTTCACCTGCCCAGAGAGAAGCCAGTTTTTTCCAGGCAAGGTGCCCATCACCTTGAAGAAGCTATTTTAAATCTATTAAGGAAATCAAATAAAGGAAGAATGCTGTAGGAACATAAGTGGAACAAGATGATTTTAACAAAAGACTCTAACTTTAGTCAGTGCTAGGGACTACAGGAGTCCAAATATTACTTTAAAATCTTTTCACCTAAATTTGAGATAGATCTCTTGTTTCATTAAAAAAAAATCTGTATTGGATGTTCTTATATACTAAATGTTTCTTTATAGGAGTCTCAACAAACCAAGTGTTTGACCTCTGCTGCTAGTGGTATCTTTACTAGTGGTATCACTAGTGGTATCTTGAAGACACACAAGTATTTAGAGATTCCAATGGATTTTTTAAATTGATGCATTAAATGCGTAGAATAAAGAATGCAAAGTGTGAGATTTGCTTAAAGATGGAAATACGAGGCAACAGGGAAGCATTCTGTTGGCAAAGAAATTCCTTGTGAGCCCTTGTGGAGAGTAAATGAGAACCACTGAAAATTCTGCTTGTATGAGACCAAATTCCTCTCTAGCCCAGAATCTGAATGAAGTGGAAAGTCTCCAGGAGAAACCCATGGGATATTCTTGACTCTCCCCATTTTCTGTACAGGAATCCCCTCCAGTCATTCTCACTGAAGTGAAAACTTCTAGGCTTCCCCGGAAAGTTAACTCCTTTCTCCAATGAACAAATCTAGTTGTGAGGCTAGAAGGACTGATGTTGAAGCTGAAGCTCCAATACTTTGGCCACCTGACATGAAGAGCTGACTCATTGGAAAAGACCCTGATGCTGGGAAAGATTGAGGGCAAGAGAACTGGGCAACAGAAGATGAGATGGTTGGATGGTATCACCAACTCAACAAACATGAATTTGAGCGAACTCTGGGAGATAGTGAAGGACAGGGCAGCCTGGCGTGCTGCAGTCCATGGGGTCCAAGGGGTTGGGCATGACTTAGTGACTGAAAAACAAGTTGTGAGGCAGTTCTTTTTTTTTTATAAACCGAAATCTGCTTGTCTACAGCTTTCTCTCATTGTTTCCTCTTAATTCTGCTCTCTGGAAAAACAGCAAGTATATCTAGTCTTTTCTATACACAGTTACCTCTCAAATATTTGAAGACAGCTAATTATGTCTCCCCTTAAAACTTCCACATGCCAAAGTCTCCTGTTTTCTTCGTTTTTTAATGTTTACTTATTTGGCTATGCAGGGTCTTAACTGCAGCATGTGGGACCTAGGTCTCTCACCAGGGATTGAACCTGAGCCCCCTGCACTTGGAGTGCAGAGTTTTAGCCACTAGACCACCAAGGAAGTATAAAAGTCCCCTTGTTTTTTGAACTGTCTCTTGAAGAACACTTCCCTTCTTCTTGACCATCTTGTCTTAGAACCTTTCAATTTTTCAGTGTCTCTCTTAAATTGAGGTGCCCAAAATTTAAAGCAATATCCTGCTGTAATGAGACCAGTGGAAAACCCAATGGGATTATTATTTTCTGTGATTTGGATACTATCATCTTACTAACGCAATCTGGATTTTTTTTTTTTTTAATAACTATCGATACATCAAATTGTTGGCTCCTGCTGGGGACAAGCAAAACTCTCAAATATTTTTCATGTAAATCAGTGCCAAATTCTATTTTTCCATTCTGTACTTAGGCAGTTGTTTTTAAGGGTAAACACAGAAGAGAACATTTTGGCTTTGCCTATCATTTCAACCTGTCAAGACTACTTTGAATCTTGATTTTATCATCAATCTTATTCATTCCCTTTTCCAGCTTTCTGTCACCTTCAAACGTGATGAAATATCTTTTATGTCTTCATCAAGTTATAGAGAAAAAAAGCCAAACAGGACAGAGCTCTGTAGCTTGCCTCTAGAGATTCCCTCCAAATTCATGAACTTTTCTAGCAAATATTTTGGAGTACTTACTGTATACCAGAAACCATGTCAAGAGAAAAATAGGCTAGTTAAATATATGTGTGTATACACACACACACACACACACACACACACATATATATATGGTCTCTGAAAAAATAAAACAAGATATAGGCTCTGATTTTAACTTTCTTTTTCCATAGAATAGATTGTACACTGCTATTGGTATTTTTAGGGTGAGGATCTTAAAGCAAGAATTATTCTATGAAATTTTGAGTTTTTTCCATTATATGAGACACAGAATAACCTGGAGACTTGATCAAACACCTAATTAAGCCAGGATATACTAAGTAGATCTCTATACCTAGAATGGTATCAAAAGAGAGAGTAAATCTGACCAACATTTATCTTAATGAAACTGCCTGGATCCTTAGTGATCATCATATTTTTTATAAAATGGGGCAGCAAATATAGTCCGAACTTTCCTGGTGGCTCATTGGTAAAGAATCTGCCTGCCAATGCAGAAGACATGGGCCTGATCCCTGGGTTGAAAAGAGCCTCTGGAGAAGAAAGGCTACTCACTCCAGTATTCTTGCCTGGAAAATTCCATGGAGAGAGGAGCCTGGCAGGCTACAGTCCATGGGGTCACAAAGAGTCAGATGCGACTTAGTGAATAAACAATAACAACAACAAATATAGTCCAGCATCTACTAGCTGTGTGACCTTGAACAAATAACTGATTTCTCTGACACTATGTTTTCCCATGGGGATAGTCTTGATCCCTGTCTCCTGTACAATGTCACGTTCATCAGGCACTCTGTCTATCAGATCTAGGCCCTTAAATCTATTTCTCACTTCCACTGTATAATCATAAGGGATTTGACTTAGGTCATACCTGAATGGTCTAGTGGTTTTCCCTACGTTCTTCAGTTTAAGTCTGAATTTGGCAATGCGGAGCTCATGATCTGAGCNCAAAGAGTCGGACACGACCGAGCGACTGAACTGAACTGAACTGAACTGATGTTTTCCTATCTTCACTGTGATAAGAACAATGAATACATCACACAGTTGTTATGGGGAATGGAATTATTTGGATATGTAAATTATCATTAAAAATTAGTTCCCTTTCTCCTAAAAGCTCATTCACCATTTGACAGTCTCTTCAAGATTTTTTTCAAGACCTCAATCTTATTAGTCTATATTCTTAATTCAACTACTTCTTCTTTTGCCAAGCAAGATCACGTTTCTGTTTCCAGTGTTCAAGCCCTTCCTCATTCTCCATGATTTTGCTGTGAGATCTCAGAAGGCTGAGATCACACCTGTGGTTCCTTCTAGGCTCTGGGATGTTCTTTTCTGGCTCCAGAAATGAGAATTCTTCTCTCATGTGACCAAGTCCCTTTCTACAGCTCCTCAGTGATGTTGGGCTATAGTTTTTTCGTTATATGTTTTTCTGTAGCTATTTGAATTCTTCTTTCCTCTTTGAAAACCATGAAAGTAAAAATGGGAACTACGTGGTTTTGCCTACCTTCTGAGATCAACTAACTCAGATTAGCCATGTTAACTTTAAACCTTTTCAACTCTAAAAGCTTATGGATCTGTTAGGCTTGCTAATTCCACAAGCTAATGAATCTATTCTCATGAATTTAACTTCCAACCATCTATCAGGGAGTACAGTCTCACAACTGGTGTCATCCAGTGCTTTTCCAAAGTCTGGTTGAGAGAAATATTAATAGTATTTGTAAAGGATTGCCTGAATGGTATGCAATCCTTATACCTTTCTAAGACTATACTACTTCCATCTTCCTGCCCATCTCCCAAATTTTGTTTGTATATTCTTAGTAACTGTGCTCAGTTTGATAATGATTATATTTTATTCAGAAAATATAATTCCCTTAGTAATTTGATTATCATTCAACAATTAGATACATTCTGTGGTCATCACTGGCCCCTTCCCACCATGGTCTCTCTATTCCTGAGTTCTTCATTTTGAGTGTGTTATTAATAATTATCTGGATTTTTTGTCAACTTGTTTCTCCAAGAAAAGTCCTTGTGTCTGGGATTCTGAGCTGCTTCTCTCTTGAGAAGGTCTGCCTGTGCTCATTACACTTGAATGACATCTTCACTTGGTATGACAAACTTTGGTCACACTACTTTCCGCATAGCTTGATATAAACTGTTCTGCTGTCTTCATTAAGGAAAAGTCTAAGGCCAGCCTGATTTATCTCCCCCTATGTGGTACTTTCTTTCTTTCTGGATACAACAAGAGTTATCTCTTTTTGTTCAAAGTAGCTTAGCTCTGCCATATATCATTATGAATAATCTGTATCAAAATCTTCCAGAATCGAGTCATCTTTTAACCTGTAAATTTTTCATTTGGTGGGGGTAGGGAGGTTCTGTTTTATCACTGAGTACATCATTTGTTCCTTTTTGTTTGTTTCTGAACCTGCAGGTTGTTAATTATCTTTATGTAGGACCCTCTTTTCTATATTCTATAACATCTTTTTTCTACTTTCTCTACTTTCTGTATTGGTTATCTTAATTTATAGCGATAATCTCAAGGGCACCATAAACCACATCCATTAATAAGATGGAAACTTAACTGATAAATGTCATGTGGGTTCTGACTGCCTCACCAACCAGCTGTTTGCTCTTCTCTCTCCCTCCTGGGCATCCCTATTCTCTAAGACATAACAATATAGAGATTAGGCCAGTTAATAGCCTGACAATGGCCTCTTCCTCAAGTGAAAGGAAGAGTCACATATTTCACACTTTAAATCAAAAGCAGAAGTGATTAAGCTTAGTGAGGAAGCCATGATGAAAGCTGAGATAGGCCAAACGCTAGTCTTGTTGGACTCCTTTCCTTTGTTTCTGCATTTTCTCACTTCTCTGATTAAACTTATTCTTTGGCTAAAGTTTTCCCACAGACAAAAGGCAGGCAGAGGACATAGTGGGGTGGGGTTGGGGAAGGACCACAGGGCCCTGCTCCTTTTCAAAATGGATACAAAGGATTTAGAATATTACATAAACTTAGTCGATAAAGGAGTGGCAGGGTTTGAGAGGAGCAACTCCAGTTTTGGAAGAAGTTCTGCTCTCGGTAAAATGTTATCAAACACCACTGCATGTTACAGAGAAATCATGTGTTTAAGGAGGTGTCAGAACTGATGTGACAAACTTCATTTTCTTATTTTAAGAAAATTTCAGTCACTTCCACCTTCAGCAACCACTACTCTTATCAGTCAGCAGACATCAACATCAGGGCAAGACCGTCCACCAGCAAAAAGATTATGTCTCCTTGAAGAGCCAAAGAATGGTTAGCATTTTTAACAATAAAGTATTTTTAAATTAAAGTATATGCAGTTTTAGACATAATACTACTGCACACTTAATAGACTACAATTATAATGTAAACATAATTTTTATATGCACTAGGAAACCAAAAAGTTTGTGTCTCTGTTCACTGTGCTATTTGCTATATTATGGTGGTCTGGAACTGAACCCACAATTCCTCTGAGATGTGCCTGGAATTGTTTTGCGGCTCCTTTTTGTCCAGCTCATTTCAGAGGTATTCTGTCTAACGTGCCATCACTCCTGCCTACCTTCCCATTCAGTCCTACTGAGTGTTTTCTACTTTCAACCCAGTTAAGAACTTAACATATTATCTCCTAACTACTTTTTCTATAGTCTGAGGAAGTGGTGGGAAGAAAAGAAACTACAGATTGCATTTTCCTTCGAGATTCTGTTATGTGTTTTATACCTGAGTTTGTGCCATTTCACCTGGGAATGGATCTAAAGCTCAAGGACATCATCCTCAAACTTTCCAGCCTGTGGTGCTCCAGTGCCTCCATGTCCGTCAGAGTCAATGCTCTATACCTTCAGTTGTTTCTCTTGAGCTGTTACTCCCATTACTCCTCATTGAGAGAATACACTCTCATTCTGCTTCTCTCAGGATCTGGGGGTACTTCTGTGTCATCTGAGGATTTTCCTCGACGTATCAATGTGCCACCTAAAGAAAGTGGCAAGTTAAGTAACCTAGCTGTATAGCCCCTCTATGCTCTGCTCCAAATCTGTCTTTCCTTAGTTGCCAGGTTTTCACCTGTGCTGTATTGGGCTTCCCCTTCTCCCCATTCCTTGTTAGTGTTTTATTCTGTTTTGCTCATTTTGTTAGGTATTAGAGAAGGAAAAGTCTGTGGTGCCATTTCAACCCTGCTTTGACTTGAAAGTCCTCCATACTGTCTTTTGGGAGATGCACAGTGGAAACTTCTCTCCAGCCTCAGGACAGGGATGTCTTCATCTTATGGATTCAGAAGACTGAGTAGCCAATTACATTTGTCACTTAGAATCTAATTTGAGACCCATTTTTAGCAAAGTGAACAAGAACATAGCAAATGTATTTTGGTCCTTCCCATATACCTGATTTAATCTACTTTTCATAATCTTATTTCTCTTCATTTTCTCACTTTTAAAAAGATCTTGCCTCATGGTAAGTGTCTTTGTGATTAATCTCAGATCCTTTACGGAAAAAGGTGAACTAAAAGTATTTAAATAAACACTTGCACCAACATTCCTCACCACCTCCCCCAAGGGGGTAGATCTATTTCCTCTCTCTCCTAGCTTTGACAAGGCTCGAAAACAAAAACTTTGTGTTATTATCAGTATCCTTTGAAGGCTAGAGTTACTTTAGCTCTCTTGACATTATTCTTCAGATTGATGCCAAAATTGTGTTTGTTCTTGGTTATGTGCCCTTCCTTCCATCTGCATTGAAATACAATTTACTTCTGTTTTTCTTAAAATATCTGGTTCTCTCTGCATCCTAATATAGCCTAAAGATCCACAGGCAGCCTAGGTATAGGGTGGATAAGATACCTGGATATTAACAAACTTTCTAAAAATACTTATAGCAGAAAAATTTTGAGACTCAAAACTACTGGGCTTTGAAAAGAAAAGCTGTATGTGTTTGATATGCCATCTGAAACCTGGGTAATAAATAGGAAAAAGAAAAATTACTTTAAAATTCTGTTTGCCTTATCTTTTAAAAATAAAGATTTCAGAGAAAGTTTATATTGCTTTGAACTACTTTTATCTCAGTTCCATCTGTGCTTTAGGTTCCCATGATCATGAATTTGATGTGTCAATATTTGAACTGTTTACCAGCTTTGTATACTTAAAAGTGAAAGTGAAGTCGCTCAGCCATGTCCGACTCTTTATGATCCCTTGGACCNATTTCAGAGAAAGTTTATATTGCTTTGAACTACTTTTATCTCAGTTCCATCTGTGCTTTAGGTTCCCATGATCATGAATTTGATGTGTCAATATTTGAACTGTTTACCAGCTTTGTATACTTAAAAGTGAAAGTGAAGTCGCTCAGCCATGTCCGACTCTTTATGATCCCTTGGACCTCCAGGCTTCTCTGTCCATGGGATTTTCCAGGCAAGGATACTGGAGTGGGTTGCCATTTCCTTCTCCAGGAGATTTTCCTGACCCAGAGATTGAACCCGGGTCTCCCGCATTGTAGGCAGACGCTTTACCGTCTGAGCCACCAGGGAAGTCTTGTATACTTAAATGTGTTCCTAAATACTATTTAAATTCATATACTAGACTTTCTGTGACTATGGATAGAGTATTGTGCTCCTACATAAGGGCAACCCTCAACTTGAACAGTGGATTGACTCAGCCTTGCTTCATCAAGAATACCCTGCCAGTATTTATTCCTTTGTCTTTCCTGCGTCATGAAAATCTCCCTCCCTATTGGATTGTTCCCAATGGCATAAAACGTGCTTAAACATTTCTATCTTTAAAAAAACAAACAAACAAACAAACAAAAACCTGCTCTAACCCACCTCCCTCCTCAGCTCCCATCACACCTCTGTTCTCATATATCTCCTCAGTTCTGTGGACATGTTGCAGCAAGGCAGACCCCTTCCAGGCCCTGAAACTGGGCCCTTGTCTAACACTCAGAAATGAATTGTCTGAGGAGACACATGTTCTGATAAAGCAAGAGATTTTATTGGTAAAGGACATCCGGGTGGAAAGCAGTAGGGTAAGGAAACCCAGGATAACTGCTCTTCCTCATGGCTCGCAATGTTGGGTTTTATGGTGATGGGATTAGTTTCTGGGTGGTCTTTGACCAATCATTCTAATCCAGTCTTTCCTGGTGGCGCACGCATCCCTCAGTCAAGATAGATGCTAGCGAGAGGGATTCTGGGAAGTGGACGGACACGCAGTGTCTCCTTTAGACCTTTCCCGAACTCTTCCGGTTGGTGGTGGCTTATTAGCTCCCTATTCCTTATCAGGATCTCCTGTCATAAAACAACTCATGCAACTGGTTACTATGGTGCCTGGCCAGGGAGGGCAGTTTCAATCAGTGTGTCCCCTAACAGACACATCTATCTCCAATTCCTCTCCTTTTTTCTCATGTCCCCACTGGAAGTCGCCACCCTTACTGTGCCACCAAAACAGCTCCATTCAAGGCAGCTCCCTGCTGCCAGATCCAGCCATCATCCTCGGTCCTCATTTCACTTAATCCACCTGAATAATTTCACCAAGTTGGTCACTCTTGGCTTCTAGAATACCTTCACTTGGCTGTCAGAACACCTCTCCTGTTTCGCCCACTCTCTTCCTGCTTCACCGTCAGCTCTTTCCGTGTCTCCCCAGCCTCTAACCAATGGGACACCCAGGACTCTTCCTTCTCTTTTTTCTCCATCCTCCTCCCCAAACAGTTCCACACAGGTTTGTGGCTTCGCCACCACTGATACACCAATCGCTCCCCGAATTTGCACGTCATTCATGTTTTTATCTGCCAGAAGAGAAAAATCTTTCAAGACATTGCAGCATGACAGATATCTAATCCATTTCTTCTTGGGATATTCCTCCTGCTATGGTCTGTCTTTTTGTTCCGGTCTCATTTCTCCCTAAGTCAGCATGTTTTCACCAGAAGATCTCCTCTCCTCTCTATCCTGTGTTGGAATTTTTGTTTAATGGTCCACAGAGATTTTTCTTGTTTCATTTTTTCACTTCTATAGATTATCATCCTCACTTGCATCTGGAAAAGGAGGTAAAATGTTTGAGATCTATGCATGTCTCCATTCCAATCTCACATTGTTTGAATATTTGGCTCATTATAGATTCTGGTTTAGAAAGTATTTACCTTGGAATGCTTTAAAAAAAGAACTCCCATGTTGCTATTTTCCTTTGTATGTAATTTTTTGTGTGTTTCTTTCTTTTTTTTCCTTGAAGGAGGCTTTATTTACTTTTTCTTTTTTTTCTCTCTTTGGACATCTTAAAATTTCACCCTGAGCCCAGTGCTAAAATTTTGTGCTGATATGTCTTGATGTGGATCTTCGTCCTGCCGTCATGCTGGACACTTGATGGCTCTGGCATTCTGAGAACATGTATCTTCTGGTTCTGGGGAATGTTCTTTAAATATGATAATCAATTTCCTCCTCCTCTATGTTCTTTCCTTTAATTTCTGGAACTACTATTATTCAGCTGTTGGACTCTCTGGATTGGCCTCTAATTTTATCTTCTCTCTCTCTTTTTTAATCCATTCATCTATTTTCCACATTCAGAGACTTCTTATTTTCTAAACCTTCTAGTAGACTTTTAATTTCTATTGCCAATTCTTTTTTAATTTCCAAGGTCTTTTTGCTCTCCAAATACTTCTTTGCATTCTGTTTCTGCTTCATGGTTGCAATATCTTAATGTGTTTTAAAAACTATTTCTTCTCCAATCTTGCCTCTATTTTCTTGCATTTCCTTTTCTAGTTTTTTGTTAGTTTTTAGGGGGAAAGGAATTGTGTTTTTTATGTTGGAAACCTTTTTCAGCTGGTGGTCATTGGGTTCTTGTCATATTCAAGAGTGGGGCAGGAAAAGCTGACTGGAGCTTTTGAATAAAGCAGTAAATCTGCAGATGATTTGGCTGGGCTATTTTTCTTGGGGACATGCCATTGTCTTTAGATCTTATCTCTTAGCAAATTCAAACTCCTAGGGAGGAATCTTCTGATTTCTGCTTTGAAGATTTGAACCTGGATGATAGAAGGAACCGATGGTAAGGGGCATTTATTTCCATTTCCAACAATGTACCTTTTCCTCCCCTTGGACATTGCCCCGTACAGAGTTATGGTTCACCTTCTCTAAAGAGTTAAACCTCCAGTCTTCTGCCAGGTGAGGAAAAAAGCTCTCTCCTAGCCACAAATAGGAGAAGGCAGTGGCAACCCACTCCAGTATTCTTACCCGGAAAATCCCATGGACGGAGGAGCCTAGTAGGCTGCAGTCCATGGGGTCGCTAAGAGTAGGGCACGACTGAGCGGCTTCACTTTCACTTCTCACTTTCATGCATTGGAGAAGGAAATGGCAACCTACTCCAGTGTTCTTGCCTGGAGAATCCCAGGGACGGGGGAGCCTGGTAGGCTGCCGTCTATGGGGTCGCACAGAGGCGGACACGATTGAAGTGACTTAGCAGCAGCCACAAATAAGGAATGGATTATGAAGATCTACTTGCTCCTGAATAAACTTTCAATCCATTTTCTTTGGGCCACTAATTTTCTCTCTGCTTTCAGTCCCTGGTACTACCAATGCCCAAGACTTTCTGTGATAATTCATAGGGCCTGGACTCCATCTTAGGCCTGTTTATGCTGATTATGCTCGGCCACCTTTCCAATGGACTCTGAATTCTGTGTTTAGTGCCTATAAAAACAACAACAGAAGGACAAGATCCCCTCCAGACAGGGGAACCTTGAAGATCATATCTAGTTTACTCATCACCTAAGAGAAAACACACACTAATCATCCCTTCCTCTAGACAGGCCATAAATTTTTCTGTATCAATCAGAGTGTAACCTTGGGTTTATTGATTATTGGCTAATTGTTTGACTGTTTGAGCACATGAGCACATAGTGCGTGAATGGTGGGGTTATTGGGATTGCATTTTCCTTGGATTATGTAAGTCTCAAGGAATTTGGAGTGGTGGGTTCAGACACGTACACATGGGGTATAAAAGATTTTCACAGATGCTGGTCGCGGTCCTTGGCTAAGAGGAGACTCTGCCTTGGGCCCCCCAGTGTAATAAACTGCACTCCACTATCTGCATTGTCCTTCCGAGTGAGTTTGTTTCCTGGAACGCGCATGGCTACAACAATAACAAACTATTGTTACAGGGTCCTTCTTTCTTTGTTTTCAGGTGGCTTCTACATTTTTTTTTTATCCTTAAAGTGTTACTTAGTGAGATATAGAGAGGAAGGAGAGGGAACACATGTCTTCATTCTTTGCTTTATTACTAATTTTCTAAATAATGTCTTCTCTCATATACATCTTTTAATTTTGAAAATGGTTTTTAATATTTTCTTTCTATGGATTTATATCCTAATTAAGAAACCCTCCCAATCTCAAGTTTATAAAGCTGTTAATTTTTTTTTTCTGTTAATAGTTAAAATATTTTCACAGGTAGATTTTCTAACCATTCTGCAATTGCTATTTAGTAGTGAAGTTGCTCAGTCATGTCTGACTCTTTGCGACTCCATGGACTGTAGCCTACCAGGCTCCTCCATCCATGGAATTTTCCAGACAGGAGTACTGGAATGGGTTGCCATTTCCTTTTCCAATTGCTATTTAAATATGATGAATATTTAAGAGCATTCTTTTTTTCCTTAGGCTCCTCTGTCCCTGGGATTCTCCAGGCAAGGATACTGGAGCCGGTTGTCATGTCCTCCTCCACGGGATCTTCCCAACCTAGGGATCGAACCTGCATCTTCCACATCTCCTGCATTGACAGGCAGGTTCTTTACCACAAGCACCATGTGGGAAGTCCATCTGAAAATCTAGTGTTTCAATAACATCAATTGAGTGGTTTATCTTTCTCCCACTGCTTTTTAATGCCAACTTCATTGTATTTAAAGTTTTCATATATGATTAGGTCTGTTTCTGATCTTTGTGATTTCTTAGATTTCTTTCTTTCTGCATAACCATCACTATCTTCATACTATAGTTATGCAAGAGCTTGCTATCTGGCAGGGCAAGTGCTTGTTCTTTTTCTCAGTTTTTGCTTTTTGGCTATTCTTAGATATTTACTATTCCATATAGATTTTAGAAGCAGATTTAAAATAAGGTGCCGTACAATTTTCCTGGAGTGATATTGATTACAATTAGTAAGCCAACTTGTGGATAACTGATACCTTTATGATATCATCAAGTTTTTACATCTATATGCAAATATACTGTTCCGTGTATTTAGATTTTTTAATTTTCGTCAACACAATAGGTTGAACCATATGAAGCTATCCATACTTGAAAAGTTTTGACTTACAAAAAAGGAATTTCATATACATTAATCTAATAGTTTAAATATTCCAGTCTTTTACATCTTTTGGTACATCCATTTCTGTTACTTTTTTCTTTTTTTCCTTGAAGTCGGGAATAGAGTTTTTTCTTATTATGTATTCTAACTGTTTACTAGGAATGCTGTTGATTTTGTTTCATTAATCTTATAGCCAGCAACCTTCACAACTATCTTGTTAGCATTAATAATTGGTTCAGAGATAGACAGCTTTCCTACTTTATTCTTTATTTTCTGGAAACAGTTTATAAAAGAGGAGTAATCATTTTCTTGAGCTTCCCTGGTGTCTCAGACAGTAAAGAATCTGCCTGCAATGCAGGAGACCTGGCTTCAATCCCTGAGTTGGGAAGATCCCCTGGAGGAGGACATGGCAACCCACTCCAGTATATCTGCCTGGAGAATCCCCATGGACAGAGGAGCCTGAAGGGCTAATCTAAGGGGTCGCAAAGAGTTGAAAATGACTGGGTGATTAAGCACCGTACAATCATTTTCTTGCAGACTTAATAAAATTCACCCATAAAATCATCTGATGAGTGTAATTTTATAGGGGAAATGTAAAAAGTCAAAGTTGCATTTATTCAGATTTTCTATTCTTGAGTCAATTTTGACAGTTTACATTTTCTGTATGCTTTTCATTGTATTTATAGAATCATTTCATTAATTTGAAATAATCTCATAATTTTAAGCCTCTATTATATCTGTAGCTCTGTTACTTTATTGTTCTCAATTGTTTTTCTTTAGCAATCAGTCTTGATAGAACTTTTACTACTTCATGTCTTTTCAAAGAACTAGCTATTGTTAACCACTTTAATTTTCTTGTATTTTTGATTAAATGCTTTCTGCTTTTGATTTTCTAATTATCTTTTACAATTTATTAGATTTAAGTCTTAATATCTTTTAGTTCCTTAAGTTGAAAATAGATTATTGTTTTTCAAGGATTCTTGTCTAATAAATACATTCATATATAAAATTTTTATTTAAGTACTGCTTTATCAGCATCCCATGAATCATTAATATGCACTGTTGTTACTGTTCACTTCTAAATATTTCATATTTAATCCATGAATTAATTATTGGAGTTCTGAACATTCTTTTAAAAGCTGATATCTAAGTTTATTGTATTGTTACCAGAGAATGTGGCTTGAGTGATACCGAGTGTTTGCAATTTGTTGAGTCTTGCTTTGGGATAGAGGTCTCATCAATTTTTATAAATGTTTCAGTCTTGAGAAGAATGTGTATCTATTTCTTAGACTACAGTTCTATACTATTACATCAGGAAAGTTTATAGTGCCATTCAAATCTAACATCAATATATTTGGACTATTTAGTTTTGTCTATTTAACCTTTTATTTTCCAAGAAAGGCATGTAAAAAGATTCTACTATTATCACTGATTTATTCATTTTTCCATGATTTCCTCAGTGTCTGCTTTATATATACTTGAGGCTAAGTTATTTAAGATTATAGAGTTTTCTTGGTGGGTTAGTATTTTTTTTTAGGGTGAAATGTCTGTCTCTGTCCCTATCATGCAATTTGCTTTGAACTCTATTTCGACCAAGTATTAATTTTTAAAATCAAGTATCTTTGGTTATTTTTTCCCTGTTGTAACTTTTTCATCCTTTTATTTTCAATCTTTTCTTTAATGTCATTTTGCTTCATAAAGCTGAATTTTAAAAAATGTATCAATTTCAGAGTTGTTTACATTTAATAAGTGAATTTAGCCCATGTGCACTACTTTTGATTACTGAAATACGTGGACTCATTTCTACCATTTTACCTTCCCTTTTGTATTCACCGTGAGTTCTCTTCACTTTTTTCTTACTTCCTCCAGTCAGTTACAATCTAATAACTCAGATATTTTTTCACTTATGAGTAATTTTAAGTCATTATCTTGGATATTTCCTTTTTGCCACTTTCACTTTTATCATTTTCTGGATTTCCTATTAATTAGGGGCTTCCCAGGTGGCTCAGTGGTAAAGAATCTATCTTCCAATGCTGGAGCCCGCTGCAAGAGACATGGAAGTGTCTGATCCCTAGATCTGAAAGATCCTCTGGAGGAAGAAATGGCAGCCCACTCCAATGTCCTTGCCTGGGAAATCCCACGGACAGAGAAAGCCTGTCAGGCTACATTCCATGAGGTCACAAAGAGTCGGACACGACTGAGCAATTGAGCACTGGAGCATTAATAACATTATCACTTTTCACTCTATCCACCATCGGTCTTAAATTATCTTGCCGGGTTTTTATTTCTTAACTTCTCTCGGCTATGTCCTCCAGTTCTATTTTCTTATTAGGTAATTTCTCTTCAACTGCATTAAATCCACTGTTCATTCTATCTCTCCTTCTTTAAAAAAAATTATTGATATTTTCAAGATTTCCAATGGTATCTTTTTTTTTAATATGTTTGCTCTTATTACATGACCTTTGTCATTGGAAGGCTGCTAGCAGTTTTTTTTTTTTTTTTTTTAACAAAAAAACCCACAAGCAACTTCAGCATGTATATTTTTGTAATTCTTTTTCACTTCTTCAATATTTCTATCTCTTGGGCATGAATTTTCCCATTTGTTACATCAGTTGGCCATTCTCAACTAGGTACTTCCTCAGGTGTTTGTCATTTTTGTCTGAGATCTTATCTGATACAGGAACTTTTTTTCTCATGCAAAGTCCTCATCTCCTGTGTTTTTCAGTTGCCTCAGTAAGGGTCTCCAGGTTGAACATAGAGAAACGAGTCTTCATTTGGAGGCTTGCAGGCTTTATTGTGAGGAAGACTAGTTAGGATGTTAATGCCCACATACAGAGGGTTTCTCACAGCAGTCTCTCTTTTCTTTCAAGATCACAGAAAGGTGTCACACTGTGGCCACTTTCTGGGGTTTCAAATAAGGTTAATTCAGGCCACTTCACTGTTAGGAGAGCTATCTGGCACTTAGCTTCACTCTGGTCTTTTGTAACAAAAGGGACGTGGCCATCAACCATTTTTTTGTGAGCCTTATATTCTTTGAAACCCATTTTCTGCCTCCACTTACTCTTTTCTGGGAAACTTGTGGCTTCAATGTCCCCTATGGCCTTTTTAGTATTCCTGGATCAGAGAAATTATTGTACCACTCCTTTTAAACAGAATTAGCTATTTTAAATAAATTCCATATATTCTATATTTAATTTTTAGATTTAAAATATTAAGTGTATTTTAATATTTAAAAATAATTTTATTAAAATTCCTATTCTCTGAGAGCAAAAAGGATGATTTTGTAGTTCTCATTCAACCATATTAATTGATGTCCAAATCCACTTGCCAAATATTTTTTCTTTGACAGTATTATATCTACCAAATAGTTCTTATTCACAATGAGAAGCCAACGTAGAAACTTAGGAATAAGACCTGTACCATGCTAAGTTGCTTCCATCGTGTTGACTCTTTGTGACTCCATGGACTGTAGCTTGCCAGGCTCCTCTGTCCATGGGATTCTCCTGGCAAGAATCCTGGAGTGGGTTGCCCTTTCCTCCTCCAGGGGATCTTCCTGACCCAGGGACTGAAGCCCCAACTCTTAAGTCTCTTGCGGTGGGAGGCATGTTACCACTAGCACCACCTGGGAATAAGAACTAAGCTCCCATGAAACAAAGGTAAAAGCAAAGAAAAAGAAAGATCTGAAGAATCACTATTAGACTTTGTTTTATTTAATTTTGAAATATCATAATAAAGCCATTTGTATCTCACAGAAACAAGAATAGTATTTAAAATTATTTTTCCTGTACTGGAGATTATTGAGTACAGATTTTTATGGATATTTCATATACTTTTCATTATTATATAATGTCAAAGTAACTGAAATAATGGATATAGTTCTAGTACTCTGAAATTGTGTGGTATGTGTTTACATTCTCAGTCATGTCCCACTCTTTGCAACCCCATGGACTGTAGCTTGCCAGGCCTGGGATTTTCTAGGTAAGAATACTGGAGTGGGTTGCCATTTCCTCCTCCAGGGGATCTTCCCAACCCAGGGATCCAACTAGAGTCTCCTGTGTCTCCTGCATTGCTGGCAGGTTCTTTACCTGCTGACCCAACTTGGTATTCTTCATTTAATAACAATAGCATATAGATCTACAATATTATTTGATTGCTTTTGCCAAGGACATTTTCCCCTTACTTTAAAACGTCACATCTTTGTATCTAGAGAAATTTTACTTGGAACGCTGCACCTCCTTCCTGCAGTAAAGGTTTTGTTACAAAATGTGTTTAGTGCACACATAGCACAATTCTCATGTGAACGTCTCTTGAAATTTATGGTGAACAAGGTAAACCTGGTTGTAGTGGCTTTCCATATACTATATTTTTTCAAAAGAAGAAAAAGAAAAATCTTACTTTTCTTGCTTTATGACATGCTTACCTAAATAATAAAACATAAAGATTTTTTTGCTTCCTTAAAAATCTATACATTATGGTTTCAATACTTTCATAATTGAGTTTCATGGTCTACATTTTAAGTACATAACAGAAGAAAAACCTTATGCTTTACAAAGTACCTACAGAGTAATCCTTATTTATTCTATTGACTATTACTGTATTTTTGTCTATTTATGAATTCTGAGATACAAAATGAGATTTTAAAAATGGTTTGTGAGGTTTCACATCTTTTTAATGTCTGTATACCTCAAAGTGATAACTTGTCTTCTATTTGCTATTGATAATTAGTGTTCTCTCTCTTTTCTTTTGACTGGTCTAGCTAAGGGTTTGTCAAAATTAATCTTTCAGAGAACTAGTGTTTGACTTTATTAATTTGCTCTATGCCAATTTTCTACTGTTTTTTTTTTTTTTAATTTGCTCCTGTGTTTATTTCCTTCTTTTGGTTATTTTTAGTTTAACTTATTCTTCCTTTTCTACCTTCTTAAAATGGACTTCAGGTGACTGATTTTATATTTTTCTTTAAAAAAAAAATAGTCTCTTAAAGCTATACTCTCCTTTATTCAAAGCTTTAGCTGTACATCATAGATTTTGATATGCTGATTAATAGTTATTATTGAATTAAAAAATTTTCTAATTTCTTTTGTATTTCTTCTTTGAT
Source organism: Neotragus moschatus (assembly GCA_006410615.1). Taxonomy (NCBI): domain Eukaryota; kingdom Metazoa; phylum Chordata; class Mammalia; order Artiodactyla; family Bovidae; genus Neotragus; species Neotragus moschatus. The sequence continues at coordinate 1,262,933 of SJYA01002027.1, forward strand.
CTGCGAATGACTTAATAATAAGCATTCTATCTGATTTCCAAATATTTATGATTTCCTCTCAAATAAGATCATTCATACTGATTTGTTTCAGATAATATGTTTTTATGAATTCAATTTTTTTAACTTATTTAAATTTGTCTTATGGCTCAACATATAGAGAGTCTTGAAAATGAACTATGTATTTGAAGTGAACTATGTCTTGTACTTCAACAAATGGTATTCTGTAAATTTGAATTAGATCATGAGGTTTGATAGAATTGTTGAACTATGTCTACTAACTTTTTAAAGTCTAGACATTATATTAATTGCTAAGAAAGGAATCCTAAATATAATACTATGTAGAACAATCTTTCTCTTTATTCTGTTCATTTTCCATTTACTAGTCAGTCAGTTCAGTCGTTTAGTCATGTCTATTTGCGACCCCATGGACTGCAGCATGCCAGTCTTCCCTGTCCATCACCAGCTCCCAGAGCTTGCTCAAACTTATGTCCATCGAGTCAGTGATGCCATCCAACCATCTCATCCTCTCTCGTCCCCTTCTCCTCCTGCCTTCAATCTTTCCAAGCATCAGGGTCTTTTCCAATGAGTCAGTTCTTTACATGAGGTGGCCAAAGTGTTGGAGCTTCAGCTTCAGCAACAGTCCTTCCAATGTACACTCAGGACTGATCTCCTTTAGGATTGACTGGTTGGATCTCCTTGCAGTCCAAGGGACTCTCAAGAGTCTTCTCCAACACCACAGTTCAAAAGCATCAATTCTTCAGCGCTCAGCTTTCTCTATGGTCCAACTCTCACATCCATACATGACCACTGGAAAAACCATAATTTTGACTAGATGGATCTTTGTAGGCAAAGTAATGCCTCTGTTTTTTAATATGCTGTCTAGGTTGGTCATAGCTTTTCTTCCAAGGAGCAAGTGTCCTTTAATTTCATGGCTGCAGTCACCATCTTCAGTGATTTTGGAGCCCAAGAAAAGAAAATCTGTTGCTGTTTCCATTGTTTCCCACTTATTTGCCATGAAGTAATGGGACCAGATGCCATGATCTTAGCTTTTTCAATGCTGAGTTTTAAGTCAGTTTTTTTCATTCTCCTCTTTCACTTTCATCAAGAGGCTCTTATGTTCCTCTTCACTTTCTGCCATCAGAGTGGTGTCATCTGCATGTCTGAGGTTACTGATATTTCTCCTGGCAATCTTGATTCCAGCTTGTGCTTCATCCAGTCTGGCATTTTGCATGATGTACTCTGCATATCAGTTAATTAAGCAGGTGACAATACACAGACTTGACGTATTCCTTTCCCAGTTTTGAACTAATCTGTTGCTCCATGTCCAGTTCTAAATGTTGCGCATACACACTATGTCTACCTGATAATTTATGTCTTTTCTCATAATAAAATATCCCTCTTTTTCTGTGCCTGGAAGTTTATTTTATCTGATACAAGTATAACCACTCCAGATTTTTCATGGTTACTGTGTGCACAGTGTACCCTTTCCCACCCATCTATTTTCAACCTAACTTTTTAATTAAAGTACTTATTTTATGAGCAACATTAAAGTCTTACTTCTGTCTATATTGACAATCTTTTGTAACTGTAGTGTTTTTAGATCATTATCACTTAATGTAATTATTGGTATGGTTGGGTTTAGGTCTGCCATTTTATTATTTGCCTTCTATTTGTCCCTTCTGGGTTTTTTGTTGTTGTTGTTGTTGTTATTGTTGTTGTTCCTCTAGACCCCTTTTCCTGCCTCCTTTTGGGTTGGTTAAATATGTTTTAGTATTTCTGCAATGGACTAAATATGTTCCCCAAATATTCGTATACTGAAGCCTTAATCCCCAGTGTGCTTGTATTTGGACACAGGACCTTTGAGAGGCAATTAGGACATGAGAGTGGAGCCCTCATGATGGCATTTGTGCTCTTATAAGAAGAGATGCTAAAGAGGTGATCTCTGTCTTGGCACAGATAGCTGTTTGCAAACCAGGAGGAAAGCTGTCACCAAACACAAATATGTTAGTGCTTATTTCAACATCTTAGCTTCTAGGACTGTAAGAAATAAATGTTTCTTGTTTATATCACCAAGTCCATGCTATTTTTGCCACAGTGGCCAGGATTGAAACAATACTATAGTATATCTATTGGATCTTTAACTATACCTCTTGACTCTTTTATTTTATTATTTTTTTCTAGGGATTATATATGTCTAACATTTCACAGTCTACTAAGAATTAACATGGCTCTGTTTCCCATAATATGTAGAAATTTTGCACCTATATACGATCCGTTAACATCCCCATCCCCAGATATCTTTTATGAGTCAACTTTTACATGTCATAAGTATTATATCTACATATAATAAACATCCCATAAGATAATGTTATAATTTTTGCTTTAAACAGTTACTTTTAGAGAATTTAAGAAAAAAAGTCATTTACATTTAATTAGATATTTTCAATTTCTGATGTTCATTCATTTTTAAAAATCCTGACTTTCTTCTGTTAAATATATATTATTATCCATTTTCTGTACACTGTGACCCATGGATTTTTCACCACAAGGCAGATTGCCTCTCTTATAGCTTCTGATGGGGCTGTGAGCAGTGGCAACCATGAGGACATAGGGGTAGAAAGAGTCCTGGGCGGGGTCTTCCTCTTTATGACTTGGGCATCATAAAACCCAGAATTTGAACTCTGATCATATGGGTTTGATAATTTTATTTAATTTTATAATGAAATATTAAATCTTTTACTGCAATTAGTTAAAAATAAAAACACTGTTTTAAACTTGGACTCTGTATTAATTTTAAGTTCTGAACTAAAAAAGGAATGTAGGCCCCTCAANATAAAAATATCATTGACATGAGCACTTGAGAAAAATTCAGAGAGCCACACACACAGCAGAAGTGAGAGGGAAGAATTTTCACATTATCACTTCTTCCAGTATCAAAAGCAGCCACATTTTCTCACCAACAAATTAAAACAAAAATGTAAGCATTTCAAGATATACCAGAAATATTAACCCTGTCTCTTATACACATCTCCCTCAAACGTTCCAGTTTTCTTATCCTGAAGCCTGTCATTATTCTATTATTATGAGCATTTGCCGAGGAGAAAAAAAATAGGTTATAGTTATCTCACTTTTTTTTATTCTAAACCTTAATTAGAAAGGTTTCATGGTAAGCTTTCAGCTTACCTAATCCATTTCTTCCTTGTAAAGCTTTTAAACTTTGCACAGTCAGGAACGACTTTTATCTGGTGCACAAATGAAATCAAAATAAAAATGCAGATTGAGCTATCAGCTACTTAATACCAGTAATTCTAGCAATGCAGAGCAGCAGGTGAATAATGATAGAGGCCCAACACCGGCAGAAGAGGGAAAATAAGCTGTACTCAGTTTACCAATGTTTCCAGGATTCTTCACAAGAAATCAGTTCACCTTATCAAATATTTTCTTGAGGACCAACTTTCTTCAAGTCATTAAGAAATTCAAAAAAGATCCTGTCTTTAAGTATATAAATTAGGTTTTTACACTGTATATGAAGACTGATGTTACATCATCATCTAGTAGCATGTTGTAGGTATAATAACATTTTCACCCAGTACAAGAATAACTTGTGGGCATTTTAAAATGTGGTGCATTTAATATAAAATTTGAGGTATAGTAAGACTTCCCTGGTGGCTCAGATGGTTAAGCGTCTGTCTACAATGTGGGAGACCTGGGTTCGATCCCTGGGTCGGGAAGGTGCCTGGAGAAAGAAATGGCAATCCACTCCAGTACTATTGCCTGGAAAATCCCATGGACAGAGGAGCCTGGTAGGCTACAGTGCATGGGGTCGTGAAAAGTCAGACACAACTGAGCGAGCTTTACCGTAAGGCCAGTAGAGGCTTCACCAGGTGGTTCAGTGGGTAAGGAATCCATCGGCAAAGCAGGAGATGCAGGAGATGAGAGTTCCATCCTGGATCAGGAAGATTCCCTTAAGAAGGCAATGGCAACCCGCTCTAGTATTCTTGTCTGGAGAATCCCATGGATAGAGGAACCTGGCAAGCTACAGTCCATCGGGTTGCAAAGAGTCACACACGACTGAAGTGACTGAGCACGTACGCATGCAAGGCCAGTAGACCAGAAAATGATTGCTACTGAAAATACGGGTTGCCACTCACAGTTCTCAAGAGATGGGGGTATGACATGCCGTGGTGGGCCACACGGGGATGGGGGAGGGAGAGGGAGGAACTATGGGCAAGAGCCTTCATTGTGGTTTCCATGGAAGGAGCACATGAGTAAAACAGGCTCAAGATTGACTAGAGTGAGTAATTTCAACAGGCTCTGGGGCATAGAGGCTTCCCTAGTGGTCTGGTACCTAACCCTGGGGTGACGAGGGTAGTGGGATAAGAGCCCACAGTATGAGAGCCCAGTAGAGGAGGTGGTTGGGGTGTGGGCTCTGGATTGGTTGGTTTGCATTTGGAAAGCACGCTTGAGAGCCAGTTGCTTACTGTCTCTAGGAACTGGCTTACCCTAGGAGAGGGAGTCCTCCAGGGTCAGCAAGTTCCCAGATGTCAAAGCATCAGAGTACAGAAAACAAAAGACATGGTGAATACAGGGGGTACTCAATATCCGTAACTCCATTCATCTCTGTGCCACTTTGCGAGTCAGTCAGTTTCCAAAAACAAGCTCAATTTCTACATTTCAGCCTTTGCACTATTTACTCAACTATTCACTCAGCCCTCAGGGTCTCAGAGATGGCGATGTAAACAACAGAAGCTTTCTGTTGACTTTAAAGGCTAGATAAAAACACTAGCTATGAAACAGAAGTTAATTCTCTACATTTTCATGATAACACATTTGCTCTAGAGAGTAGAAGTTGCATAAAATAAAAATATCATTGACATGAGCACTTGAGAAAAATTCAGAGAGCCACACACACAGCAGAAGTGAGAGGGAAGAATTTTCACATTATCACTTCTTCCAGTATCAAAAGCAGCCACATTTTCTCACCAACAAATTAAAACAAAAATGTAAGCATTTCAAGATATACCAGAAATATTAACCTGAGGATTCCTAGGATCCACAGGAGATATATTAGACTAATGTTAGTCGCTCAGTCATGTCAGACTCTTTGCAGCCCTGTGGACTGTAGCTCACTAGGTTCTTTTGTCCTTGGAATTTCCTAGGCAAGAACACTAGAGTGGATTGCCATTCCCTTCTCCAGGGGATCTTCCCAATCCAGGGATCAAACCCAGGTCTCCTGTATTGCAGGCAGATTCTTTATTGTTTGAGGCACCTAGAGAGAACCTTATTCCCAAGAGTTAACTTGACAAACTTTTCTTTTCAGACCCAAGTACATCTTACTCAGGTCACAACCTATTTCTAAGAGTTCTGGCTCAAAGTCTGACTTGTGGAGAAGGGAGCAGGGTGAGGTTGGGGTCAGGTGGCCCAAGTCTTGACTCACCACTAGCCAGATTTTCAAAGTGGAGTCTCTACAGTGTAGTGAGCTCTGGTTTAATAGCCAGATTTCAGGAGTTTGAAGTATGTATCTTGCCATTTTGTTCATGTTTTATGTGACATGATGTAAAGAAAAAAGCTGAGATTCGGAAGAGCAGTGGTGCTGGGAACCTTCCCCAGAGGAAGCTGGAAAGTGACCTGCAACTTTCGGAAATCCATGACTGACAGCTTTCTGAATACCAACCAGATCCAAACTGGCTCTGGTGATTGTGGTCACACAGTTGGGAGAAAGGCCAAAAGGAAATACTGTGACAAGGCAAACGAGGCTGCCTCATTCAAGTGAGAAGGAGAATTGTAAACTTCCTATAATTTGCAACATCACAATGATGGGTTGTTCCTGGGGAACAAAAAGATGGAAAATCTGACCTAGTGGGGAGGTTGGGAACAAGGTTCCTTCCTTCTCTGAGTGAGATGGTACAGATACAATGGTGGGGAAAACCAGTCTAGAAAAACAGAAACAGCGTGGGCTGATTTCCTTACTATTTGTTAACTTCCCAACAATCTGTGCTTCTCCCTGGTGGCTCAGTGGGTAAAGAATCCATCTGCGTATGGTGTTAGAAAGTGGTCTAGTTTCATTCTTTTACAAGTGGCTGACCAGTTTTCCCAGCACCACTTGTTAAAGAGATTGTCTTTAATCCACTGTATATTCTTGCCTCCTTTGTCGAAGATAAGGTGTCCATAGGTGTGTGGATTTATCTCTGGGCTTTCTANACTTGTGGCTGATTCATGTCAATGTATGGCAAAATGAGTACAGTATTGTAAAGCGAAACAAACTAAAAAATAAAAATTTAAACTTAAAAAAAAAAAAAACTTGGTGAATGCTTGTCCTCTACAGAGTCACTTATAAATGAGAATTTATTTAAATACAAGAAGGAATAATTTAGCTTGAGCTGTATTATCAATATTTTAGTAAAGAATTTATAAATTGAAGTTTGATTTGATGGGCTGGAATAAATTTTGAATTATAATTCATCAAAATTGAAAAAAAAAAAAAGAATCCATCTGCAATGCAGGAGACCCAGGTTCAATCCCTGGGTCAGGAAGATCCCCTGGAGAAGGGAATGGTTACTCACTCCAGTATTCTTGGCTGGAGAAACCCATGAATAGAGAAGCCTGGCAGGCTACAGTCGATGGGATCACAAAGAGTCAGATGCTACTGAATGACTAAACATGCAGACCCAATCTGCAGAAGGCTGTTGTCTCCATCATATGGAGGGAACAAAGGCTTCTGGGTGTTAATACAGATTCACGATCAAGCACTTAACAACAAAGTGAAAGAGGTCTTATCTCATATCAGACTCTTCACTACAGCCTCACTGTCTTTCTGGCCATCAGATGGCCTATCAGAAGCACCATTCTACTAGAACACAGAGGTTAGTGTCTACTGAGATATTTAACACCTAACCAAGCATACTGAAAAAAAAAATCTTAGAATTTATGGAATAATTCTTATATTGATAAATGGACGGAACTTAAGTAAGAGCCATTTAGTCAGAAATATGGAACTTTGGTAACTTCTATTACCAAAGGATTAAAAATGCTTACAGAGGATTAAAGAAATACAAGATAAAATGAAAACTCAGACAGCAATTTAAATAAGGACTTTCTTTAAATAATAATGAGGCAATAAATATTTAGCTTTAAATTTTCTCTCCAACACAATTCTCTACCCTTCTTTTTAGAGATTTTAAAAAAACAAGAAAATTCCCAGTGAGGTCAATTATTGATCATACAGTTAATCACCTCTTTATCTCTGGTCTCATGAAACAGTGAACAGAATGGCAAAATACATACTTCACATTTTTTAAGTGTGAGTTAACAAATCATTTTGCATTTCCCCCCTTTCTTCTAATCTCTTCTTATGTTTCAGCCACAGAGATACTATTTTCGCAATATCTTTATTACCCTCAAGAATCTATAAATTCTTATGACTAAGAAAAATCCACACGGCCCATCCTAATGGAAGGGGTAGGCACGAGTGGGGGGCCAGAGAATAAATTTTGAAATGCAGATCACAACCCACCTCTTCCACTCACCCAGGCTTCTCCTGCCACATCACAGGCAAGCACCCTGCCCTCTCAGGCCACAATTTGAAATCCTAATCTACAAAGCAAAATAGGACTTCAAAATATTTTATACATTTTCTGTCTTTGACCCCACAATTTTTGAGAATTTAATTCTGACAGTAATGAAAAAAAAAAAAAAGGAAAAAACCAAAAACTGACTGTGGTTGAACACATCCAAGAAATGTTTTATAGAATGTGATCTTCTCAGTTTACATGGCTGAATTCTACTTAGTCAACCATCTTATTTAACAATTTGAAACAGGCATATTCATTTGTTTTATTAATCTAAAACTACCCTAAAATTTCCCAAGTTTTAAACATTCATGTTAGTATTCCTGTTCTTGTATTCAAAATATAAGAGGATCATCTTGGGATTGATTACAGTGAAACACTGTTAAAACCTAGACAGTAAACAAAAATACTAGCACAGAATGCATACTCAGATCCAGAGACTGTTATGGTTCTGTTATGGTTCCGAAATACATAATTTAAGCTGCCTATTCTTAAAAAAAAAAATTCTCTTGATTTATTATNTCATCTTGGGATTGATTACAGTGAAACACTGTTAAAACCTAGACAGTAAACAAAAATACTAGCACAGAATGCATACTCAGATCCAGAGACTGTTATGGTTCTGTTATGGTTCCGAAATACATAATTTAAGCTGCCTATTCTTAAAAAAAAAAATTCTCTTGATTTATTATTTGCTGTCATTCCTTAAAGAATTCAGAAATTGAGACAGTTGGTAAGTTAAGGTGGTCAAAAAAGGGGTCCTTAAAAATATGTAGTTAAAATTGGTAGGAGAAAGTATACACTCAATGTCAAGGAAGATGTCCTAGCATCACTAGATTATTATAGAATCACTTAACAGGACGGTTAGAGTCTTGCAGCTAGAAAAGAGCCCAGTCTTGTATAAGGCACCATGCTATTCTGGCATGGCCAGAGACCAGATGATCTGTTAAGTCCTTCCATGATTTAACTTCTCTAACCCATGATGTGTAGGTGCATAGAATCCTTACATAATTTTCTGGGCATTGCAAGATATTCTGAAGGGAAAATGAGAGAGAAGTGCTCCATTGATCTTAAGGAAACGCGTGTCTGCACATATTTCAATGCTAAAGCAATTTCTAGCTTTCCGACCAAATGGATTAGGTTTTAGTCGCATCCATAAATTCTTTGAAAAGGCTGAGGATTACAGTGGTTTAGATTCTTTTAAGATTACTGAGAGCAGAAATAGATTGGAAGAAAAGGTAGACAACTCTGGGGAGAGGGCCCTTGGCCTGCATAGCCCCTTGGGGTTCTGACTCGAGAAGGTAATGAAGTTGGCTTTGGTGGGTGGACTGTAAATTAATTCCTCATTATCCCATACGTAGGTCTTGAACTCATGTGCATTTTTTCCACAGTTAAGAAAGTCATCATTTTCTGAAAAACTCTGTTTATGGCAAATCAAGAGAAATCCAACTACACTTTAAAATTACATAAATAAAAGTAATCAGATTTACCCTAATGTTCCAACTCATCTGGGGCTCTCTAAGAAGATGAAGCCCTTATTCATTTCAGGGTTGGATTTCAGCTTCCCGTCTCACTGTATATCCTCCTGCAGTAACCCCTCCGGAAATCACTTCTGCTTCTAAAAGCTCAGTACTTGGGTTTATTCTTCCAAGATCATTGGGGAATTGATAAACTCCTTAACTGTATCAACATTTAGCTTTTGAAAACTAGTTTAAAGTTATCCATCAGCACTGATTATGTGGGAACAGAGGATGAGGCCTGGCCTGACCCCAATTCAGCATCAGAGCTGTAGAAGGTCAGGTCAGGCCAGTGGCCCTGCAGATTCTAATCCCAGAGGGTTATTTTTTATACCAGACAATGCTACAGGGGTTAATTTGGACAGACGTGAAGTTCCCTCATCTCTATTTTTTAAATGAATTTTTGAGATTTCAAGGTGAAAGGGGTTTAATTCTTCACTTGTATTGGGATAATGCCAAAAGGACACAAAACTAAACGATTCCAAATTAAGTTCTTGTTTCAAGTGCATACTTTTAAGGCAGTGACATATATATATATTATGGCTTGTCTCATGACTCTAAAGATAAACCCTCTGAAATTATACCTAGAATTTTGCATATATTGACTATGTACAATTATAAACAGAAACTCAAAAAGGTCTCTGGCCCCAAAACGAGTTAAGAACCACTGCTCTGAGGGAACATTTGCTTCCCAGACAAACAGTGGTACCATTTAATTCAGTTCTGCAAATAACTGAGTCATCTCTTTGCCAGATACTTTGCTACATCATGCAGGTACAAACATGAATATGGAATAGAAGGGGAGCATCCTTCACTGAACTCCTATTGTGTGTCACACCCAGACCTATGGACTTTCTCATACCAATCTCCTTCAATGCACACACAAGTCTTAAGAGTGCATTATTATTATATAAAATTTACAGATACAGCCCAAAGTCACAAGTTATGAAGAGGTGGAGTGAAGACTCAAGACTGATTTGCTCTGAATCGTCACAGTTACTTATTCTGTGGTGCTTCCATGATAACGTGGTACACAGCCAAATAAATGGTACACAGCCAAATAAAGTGCTGATGAATGCAAATAATATTTTGTTCCCTTCCTTCTCTCTCTGCCTTCCCCACCCTGATAGAAGCCACCATACCTCTCCCCTGGATGAAGGCAACAATATTTTTATGTGATTTCCCAGCATCCACCCTTGGGGGATCTAGTGTAATTCCCACTCAGCAACCTGGCTGATCCCTCTAACATATTACGTTATGTCTTGGCTTAAAACCTGCAGTGGATTCCAACTGAGAATAGCAGTGATCACTTGCTGCATGCAGTACCACTCTTAGACATGGGCAAGTAGGGTTCCTCAGAGGACCCCAAGACTTTAGGGTGCTTCCCTTGAAGTTTTCTAAGAACCCCCAAGTCTCTGAGGCAAGCAGGGACCAACAGAGATGTCAGGATGAGGCACCTGAGCCCCACTGGGAATCTGTGTGGGTACTGGTCCCTGTTTCTCCCCTTTGAGGGCACTCCCCATCATGCCCATAAGACTGCCCTGGGTTGTTGCTGGCTAAATTCCAGGAGGCTGTGGTCTGTGCTAGGATGGCTCCCACTGACCAGTCAGTGTTGCAATTTTTTTCTAGAGAGAGGTTTTGAAAGATTGAATTGCCAAAATGGTGCTGGCATGATGATGGGTGACATTCACGTGCGACAAAGGACAGGTTTAAGGCTCTTGTGTAAGTTTCCTGTGGGGCTTCCCCAGTGGCTCAGTGGTAAAGAATCTGCCTACAGTGCAGGAGATGTAGGAGTTGTGGGTTTGATCCCCAGGTCAGGAAGATGTCCTGGAGGAGGAAATGGGAACCCACTCCAGTATTCTTGTCTGGGAAATCCCATGGACAGTTTCCATGGTGGGCTACAGTCCATGAGGTCGCAAAAGAGTTGGAAAACAACTGAACATGCGGTTTCCTGTAGCTGCAATAACAAATTACCATAAATTTAGTGGCTTAAACAGTACAGGTTTTTATTATCTTGCAGTTCTGGAAGTCAGAGTCTAAAATGGGTACTCAGGGCTGCAGCACAGTTTGCTTCTGGAAACTCTACCGGAGAATCTGTTCCCTTGCCTTTTCCACCTTCCAGGGTCTGTCTACATCATTTGACTTGTGGTCTTTCCCTCCATCTTCAAGGCCAGTAGTGGAACATCTTCTCTCCTCTCTTCTCTTCTCCCTTCCCCTTTTAGGGACCTTTGTGATTACAGCAAGCCCATTTCTATAACTCACGATCTCCACATTCCAAGATCCTTAACTTAAATCTGCAGTCTCTATTGCTGTATAAAGTAATACAGTGACAGGTTCTGAGGACTAGGTTGTGGACATCTTTGGAGGGCCACGATTCTATTCTATACTGCCTGTAGTACACTGTCCACCAGTGACTTCAGCTGAGGTCAGGGCTGGGGTCACAAACCTACCAGATGCACCCCCTCAGAAAAATCTAATAATAATAATTCTTAGTGGATTAAATGTCTAAGTATGAAAAGCAAAATTATAAAGCCTTTTAGAAGGAAATAAAAGAAATATCTTCATGACTTTGAGACAAAGGACTTTCTTAGAGAACAAAATCATTCAAAAGGGAAAAGTGCTAAATTTGACATTAGAATATTTTCTCATTTCATTGAAAGACTATAAAAAAAGAAGTGTAAAGATAAACCACACAGTAGGAGAAGATATTTGCAGCACACATAATAGATGAAGGATCAGTATCCAAAATATTTAAAACTCCTATAATAAAAAGACAAAGCATTCTTTTAAATATGCAAAATTCTTAAACTGGCTCGTGTTCAAAGAAGGGAAGGAAAGGAAGCCTAACAGGCATTTACATGAGAGTGAATTCAACCTTATTAGTAATCAAGAAAGTGCGAACTTACACCACAAGTGAAGTGAAGTGAAGTCGCTCAGTCGTGCCCGACTCTTGGCACCACACCACAAGGAGAAACCACAATATGCTCATCAAAATTAGCAAATATCGAAAAGTCTGAAAACACTATGTGTATGTTTGTGTGAATGTGGGAACATCAGATACTAGTGTTCACTGCTGATGGGGAGGTAAATGGGAACCTCCGTTTTGGAAACCAGAGTGTTGTTATCTAGTAAGTTGGAAGATATAGAAATAGATATACACACATACCATATAACCACGTTATTTCATGTTAGGTTTATTCTCTAAGATATGTGTTTACGTGCAGGAGAATATATATACATGTGTGCATTCTAAGTGGCTTCAGTTGTGTCCGACTCTGTGCAACCCCTGGCAGGCTCCTCTGTCCATGGGATTCTCCAGGCATGAATACTGGAGTGGGTTGTCCTGCGTTCCTCCAAGGGATCTTCCCTACCCAGGGATCAAACCAACATCTCTTTCGTCTCCTGCACTGGCAAGAGGGTTCTTTGCCACTAACGACCACCTGGGAAGCCCTGAATACGTATCTAAACATGCTCATAGTAGCATAGTCTGTAATCTCTCCAAACTGGAAACAAGCCAAATTTCCATTAATAGTAGAATGGATATAGAATGATATACACAGTGAAATACTATACAACAATGAAAATCAATAAACCCAGTGTCCACTCATTCTATTTGGCATTTACTGAACTAGGAACTAAGCCAAGAAGTCTAAATAAATTAAGACAAAACCACTTCTTAGAATAACTCACAGGGAAAAAATAGGTAAGGTAATACTTACAATTCAATGTGATATTAGTGAAGTATTACACTCAAAGAGAATGCTTTACAGATATCTCATCGCACCTTTCCCTTCCTCCTCTGGCTAAAAAAACAAACAAACAAAATATCTTTTCTCCTTGCTCTTCTCTTTAAAATTAAAACAGAATTAAGCTGAGATATACAGTACATCAGAAAGAGAAAATGATAAATTGCAACACCAAGAGCAAATCTGAACAACTTAAATCCCATGGACTTTCAGAGTAATTTTTATGTTGTCTTATGATTAGACACAGCCAGGCCTCTCTGGGGCAATTTCTTGCTGTTTAATCTTACGGGCTCTGAGAATGAAACTAATCAAGGCTCTTTCATGAACTGGCTTCTAAATGATTAGAATCAAATCTGTACCCACCCCAGGAGCATAGATGATGCATTTTTATGTCACATTCCTTGACCTCTGAGTTTTTTTTTTCTTTCCTTTTCCTTTTCATCTGATTCTAAGGAACCTTATTGTATTCCATTACCTGCACTTAATATATAAAGGCAAGAAACAGTCCTTTGTATAGCAAGCCAGGGAATGGGTAAATGAGTAGGAAGAGCTAGGATAGGTTAGGGTAGGATAGAATTGGATATTGTCTCATCTATCTTCAGGAATGGCAAATGTTTTGAGGGAGGGGAATATATTAATCATCTCTATATCCCAGCATAACACCAGGCACAGAGAAAGTGCTTGAGTCAGCTTTCCTTTGACTATGTTGCAAGATATACAAGCTCATAATCACGACAGTTTACAACAAGTACTTATTTATTGTTGACATTATACATGGTCAGCTGGGCTCTTCTAGGCTTGGTACCTTCTATTTCTTAGTCTGGAACCTAGGCTGAAGGAGAAGCCATCACCTAAGATCCCACACTGGGAGCTGGCTTCAGTCATACCATGCGATGGCATTTAAAGTTTCTGTTCAGCCATGACAAAGGTCATGCCTGGTCATTTCCATTGGCCAAACCACGCCAGGAGGGGGAACTGTGACCTGCGAATATTCGATAAACATGTGCTAAGTGAGTACTGCAATCATTACAGTGCAGTTCAGCTACAATATGTGGTGAGATTCCTGTGTCATGAACAATTGCTCTCAGATAAACAACACACCAAGCTTCCCTGGTAGTTCAGATGGTTAAGAATCTGCCTGCAATGCAGGAGATCTGGGTTCGAATCCTGGGTCATGAAGAGCCCCTGGAGAAGGGAATGGCAACCCACTCCAGTATTCTTGCCTGAAGAATCCCATGGACAGAGGAACTTGATAGGTTACAGATCATGGGGTTGCAAGATTCAGACATGATTGAGCAACTAACACACAAACAACACCCCACCGACCCCCAAGCTTTGCCTCGCTGAAGATTAGCTGTGGAGGAAGGCTGACTCCCAACAACCAGAGCAAAGTATTTCCTCTATCCCCTCACAGTTCAATGAGTGGTGCCAATGAAAAGGCAGACAGAAGCGTTCAGAGGCTGATTAATTCTTCATCTGTTAGAACAAACTTGACTGTGCATAAGAATCACCTAGGGAGCTTGTTAAAAAATATAGATTTCCACTGACACTGAATATATGAGCTTATGTTTACAAACTCTCCTAGCTTCTTGTAGGGATCTTGCTCTAGACTCAGGGCAGCTCTGCCTGGGATGAAAGAGACTTCTTAGGCCAGGCTGCTCTGAGATTCAGGAAGAACTAGCCTTGTCTTTCCCGCTATGCAAGGAGGTCTGTGGGTAAGAGATAGGTGCCACCTTCCCTGGGCTCGCCCCATGACTGAGCGTGGCTCTCTTAGTGGAATCACAGGTACTGTAATGATCTGTGTCCAGGTCTGTGAACAACCACTTGAACACAGGGAACTCACCTTGTTTGCCTTCACAGCCCCAGTGGCAACCCAGGAATTAAAATAAATAAAATACCTGTGTGTGTGTGTGCTCTGTTGTGTCCAACTCTTTGCAACCCCTGGACTGTAGCCCACCAGGCTGTCCTGTTCTTGGGACTCTCAAGGCAAGAATACTGGAATGGGTTGCCATTTCATTCTTCAAGGGATTTTTCCCAACCCAGGGATCGAACCTGAGTCTTTAATGTCTCCTCCATTGGCAGGTGGATTCTTTCCCACTACTGCCACTGGGGAATAAATGCCCACTGGATCAGTCTCATTAGTGATCCAAGTCATCCCAGCAGCAGTTTCTTAGACTTCCGCCTGTGCAGAGTCAGCTGGGGGACTTGCTAACAAGTCACCCATCTCACCCTCAGAGTTTCTGATTCAGGAGATCTGGCGAGGCCCCAAGGACCAAGCCCTTGCATTTCTAACAAGCTCCCAGTGGGAGAACTGCTGGTGCTGCCAGTGAGGCCCATATGTGGAGAGCCTAACTTCTGTACTTTACTTTTTCTGCCTATAAAATTAGAGAAGTAGAATCTGCTCCAAAGCTTAATAACAGGCTTCAGAATTTCATTCTACTTTGCCATGACTTTACGTGTCAGATCATTATCAGTCCAGAAACTTAGATGTGACAGAAATCTATCTTTAGTACCCTATTCCTGGATTCATTTTAGTTCAGAAGGCCCCCAAGGGCAGGAATCTTTGGTCCCTGTTGGACCCCAAGAATAGTCTCGGCATGTAGATGATACCTTAGAAGTATTTGCTGAGTGGATGAACCAGTGATTCTGGGACTAGCCTCTGGTCTTCATGCCTCACCTGGTCTAGTAGTCAGACTATGCCTGACTACTCCTGTACCCAGTGATGCTAGTGGGTCTGATTTATGGTATAAGTTCTATTTTTATGTCAAGAGTGAACTCTGGCTCTCACTCTCCTTAGCCCAGGGCAATGTTCTTAGGAGGAAGATGTCAGTTCCCTGCTCTCAAGAGTCGTGGTGGAAAAACTAATTCTCCAGTCTTTCCTTTTGTAAATGAATAAATAAAATTACATCTCTTACAAATCAGAAGGTTTTGGCTTTTCAATGTATTGTTTTGGCTCTACATTCCCTAATTTGGAACTCAAAACCACAAATTTGACCCATTTTTCGCCATGGATATTTTTTCTGTCTTTGAAGAGCAAAAAAACCCTTCAATTCTATTTTTATAAGTAAATTGCTTTAGACAGGACTTTTATTTATAGACCGTCTAAAGGGCTGTAAGTAAAAGGAATGAAAGAAGAATTTCATCAATTAATATTTCAAAATAGTATCCACCTACACTTTGTTTTGTTTATATATTACATGCATGTAAGATATAATATCATGGTACATAATCATCTTACATGATATATTACAAGACCATATGACACCAGCATCATAACCAAACAAAACCTTGTAGGAAATGCTCCTCTATGTGCAGAACTTAAAGCCTTTTGAAGATGTGGTAGCATCATCTAACAGCAGAGGGGATCCATCTATTCTTCGATAGCCTTTACTGGTGGACCCTGGGGTCTCACAAACTCATTAACAGCACAAATAGTTCACTTCTAGTTAAGGGGTTTCTCAAGAGAACATTCTCTCAAGAAGCCCTCCAATCACAGCCTGCTCTGTGAAAACTGTAATGTATTATAGGTAATATTGCCAGAAAGCTAGGTTTGTGCCAATGTCAGGAAGAACGAGAAACAGGTGTTGCAAAGGGTCAGGCCACCTGTTGTCATTTCCATCTGGCTATTAATTCAGCTGAAAGGAACTCAGGCACCCAGACCAGGAGAATGTGAAGGGAAGTGAGGGAAAGGTTTTCTGAAATAGGGGTGCCTGGCACGTCCTGCTTATCCCCAGGGTGCCACAACTGCAGGTTTTGGAAGCAGCGGACAGCTCTGTAAACACCGACTTAATAAATTAAGGGGCTTGAGGAAGCGACTACTTATCGCTCGTCTGTCTCATACTGAGCCCCTCTGTAGTATCGTCTCACTTCATCACTAGAACACTTCAAATGCAAAACCAACGATGCAGGGATTGTGTGTTTTGCAGACGAGTAAACTTAAGTTTGTCACTTGCCCAAGAGGACACAAAGCAAGACTTAAACCCCGGTTTGTAACTTCAAGTCTGTGCTCTTTCCATGACCACACAGATCTCTACCTTCAACGATTAAAGAGCAAGAACAGAGAAGCCAGGAGGGACAAGGGGCCACCAGAGCAGCGGGCCCTTGTCAGAGGCCACAGGGTGTGCCCAGTTTCTTGCGTGATAACGCGTCTGGTTTTCCTTCGCTGAGATGCACATGATGCAGGACCCGGAGGGGAACCCCAGGGGGCGGTCAGAGGGAGAACCCGGATTCTGTCTTGGAGCTGCTCCATCAAAGGTATGAGGAAAAGGCAGACGGTTCAGGAGACAGACCACGCAGAGGCAGGTGAGCCCACAAAGAGGTTTTCCTTGATGTTTTTCCCAAGGAATTTCTGAGATTGGCTTTAGACCACACCCCCACCCCCCCCCCCCCCCCCCTCCCCCCCCCCCCCCCCCCCCCCCCCCCCGCACCAGCTCGACTTCCCAAGCATGTGGTGGATTTTTAAAGCTCACAACTGCCGATTCTCCAGGAATGGGAATAAGAGGAGGGCAGGGTGTCCTGTTTATACCCAGTTGTAGAAGGGACTTTCCTTGGGTACTGAAGAAAGCAAACCAAGAAAACAAAAAAACAAACCATTGGTTTATTTGGAGATCCTCGTCCAAGTGAGCAGGGTAAGCACTCTTCAGACTGCATCTGTCAGTCTCTCCACACCGAGACCTCAGGTGACCTGCCTGACTTGGCAGGTTTCACAAAGGACCCACGCGGGAACAGCAACATCCTTGAAAGCGTGTCCAAGCTCAGAGGCAGCCTATCGGAGAGCTTCCTGATCCTCCTTCCTTGATCTTCCCTGTGTATACCCTGGTCAAGGCGAGGCGGGCTCACCTTATGGCAAGTAGAGAACAGCTGTCTCCAGCTGCGGTGGGGGCTGCTCCGCCCTTGCAGCTCTTTCTCTGAGCTGCTCACTCTCAGAACTGTATTTCGAAGTCAGCAACCTCTGCCCCGACATGTCTTTTCAGTTATGGCTGCCCCATTTCACATCAGCCTGGCCTCCATCTTTCCACGTTCCCTCCTCACCAGCTCAGCTCTGTTTGATTCGGTCCAGAGAGGTCTCCCTCGAGACACTATCAGCATTCTTCCAGTGTTACTCCAAGCTTCTGCTGCTTTTTCTTGCTCCTTTTCTTTCCTTCATGGAACACTCACCTCTCTTGTCAGCTTTCTTGATAGTGAACCCTGCTATGGCTCTAAGCTGTCTCAATAGTCAATATCCCTTGAAGTTTAAAGAGGTAAGGTTCATGTTCTCTTTCACAAGTTTGGCAATGTGGTAGAAACAGAAGTTCTGTTTCTAAAAATCAAGTACATTTATAAATTGGGTGAGTTTGGGAAAATTCCATAGATTCCTGAGGCTCCATCTCCTCATCAGCAAAATGAGTGTGTGAATAATTACTTCCTATGGGTGCAGGAAAGATTAAATGAGATAAAATGCCTATCATAGTACCAGGTTCCCAGACACATGGGGATAAAACTTAAGTTGTTTCCTCTTCCTCTTCAAAATATTATATCTGTTTCAAAAATGTCCTGGTTCTTTCCATGAAATCTGTTTTCACCACTGAACACCTGACGTCACATTGTTACTGAGTGGGATTTGCAAAGCTAGTTTTCCAGAAGAATTCCCTGTAGGCTCTATGTCCAGGAAGCATAAATTCTTTGATTTATATCTCCCTGGGCTTGCATATCTGAGAAGGACAAGGGGAAAATCTCAATGGCCTGTCTGTCAATAATGCCTTTTCTATGGAAGAATTCTATTTTAAAACAATTACTGTTTTTTTTTTTTAATAGGTTTAATCAATGGGGTAAAACCACAAGCCACTTTCACATTTGCACTCTCCGATTTCCTCTGCCCACTCCGACGACTGCGTATGTAGAGACCATAGCTGTTCTAGCAATTCCAGCTAGTTTAAGAAGTCTTATTTGATTGTCAGTCAAGGAGAGGTGAATGCTCACAGCTCTTCTAAGCATTGAGAAGCACAACCCCAGACTTTCAGTACCAGAAAATGAACGCAGGTTTAATTTAAAACCATTATATGTCTGGATCCTTCAAATACATTTTTACAGAACCCCTTCCCCCCAAAAAAGTTTTCTTTAGTACTTAATCGACTTTTGGATATTAAAAGGTTGATCCCACCTCTTAATAATATCAAAACCTGAAGCTTACAGACAGTTTACAGCTTTCCCCTCCTACCCACCGCCAGCTCAGGGCTTGTCCTTGGCTCAGGACCCTGCCATGGGCAAGAGCTGATATAATGACTTTGCCCTTTCTCTGTTTAATCTTCTGGCTCCTTCAAATTACGGAAAGGGAGCGGGATAAGAGGAAGGTGGACCAAGGCTAAGGCACTGGCGCTCTCTCTTGGCCAGTGCTGATTGGCTGTTAACCGCCTCCCACCTGGCATCCATACACACAAACATTGATTCTGTCATGGCATCACCTAGGTTCCTTGGGGCCCTCCCCCACCCTCACTCCACACCCCAGGACATTCTCATTTCCTGACATGGACAGTGAAGTCTCTCCGCAGACCTTTATAGAGCTCCTTCTCATTCCAGCTCCAGACTCAGGCAGTCCCCTCCCCAGCCCTCTCTTGGTGCTGCAGTTATTCAGCTCAAGCAGTCAGCACTTTGAGTAAAGTCCCATCAGGACAGCTCAAGCCTGGTGACCACAGGCAACTGCCATATTCTCTCAGTCCTCAAGAAATTCTTGCATCTTTGCACAACAAATTGGGAAGCCCCAGCTCTCTCCTTGCCCCGCGCCAGGGTTAATGGGCTTCTCCAGCTCTCCTTCTCCTGGGCTTCCTAGGTGGCGCTATTGGTAAAAAAATTCACCCGCCAGTGCAGGAGATGCAAGAGACAAGGGTTCAATCCGTGGGTCAGGAAGATCCTCTGGAGTAGGAAATGGCGACCCACTCCAGTATTCTTGGCTGGAAAATTTCATGGACAGGAGTCTAGTGGGCTACAATCTATGGCATCACAATGAGTCAGACACGACTGACCAGCTCTCCTCCTACCTCCCATGTATTCCAGACAGAAGTCAGTCACCAGCTGTATGTTCACAGATGCCCCTAGTCTATGCAAACCCAGTTCAGCCTCTTGCTGCCCTTCATCTCCTCCACTTCAGTGCACTTGGTGGTCCCAGGAATGTCAGCAGCTCAGTGAGCATAGAACTGAGTGAGATGGCAAATGTCTCTCCTGTCAGGCACCCCCAATCTGGGTAAACGCATCTCTCAGGCACACAACTTGGCCTGGAGGTTGGAAATGCCTTGCTAACTGCCTCGGCCAATAGCTGCTTTTCCTCGGTGACCGTTTCTCTTACATAGGCCGATGGTGGCAGGGGACAGGTTTGACCAAATCTGTTATCTTTGAGTTGGTCTAGTTGAGATGTGTCCAGCACTTCTTTTTAGACAGTAGAAGCATCTTTTGCCCATTTTCTCAGGTGTAAGGCTTGAACTAAAATTCCAAGAATATAAAATATATATCCCCAATTAGCATCTTGCTATAAATTTAAATAACAAATGGAATTATAATTAACACTTGTATGTCACATACAAACTATTTTTTAATTGTTCTTAAGAATATTGGAGTGGGTAGCCGTTCCCTTCTCCAGGGGATCTTCCCAACCCAGGGATTGAACCCAGGTCTCCTGCATTGCAGGCAGATTCTTTACTGCCTGAGCCACCAAGGAAGCCCAACAAGATACAGCTAAAGCAAGATTTTAAGACAGAACCCAGTCATCTTTCTTTAATTCAATCTTTTAAAATGACTACTTTATGAAAACTTCCTTTTAATTTCTGCTTTATAGAATATAAAGCTTCTTCTTTCTATATATGATAAGTCATTTAGTCCATCAGTTGCTACAAGCCAATCATGACAGTAACCACTTTTGCACAACAGCACACACATGGCAAGCATATACTAGATGCTTGACAGATACCTCTTACTTTTAAAAACAACATTGCAAAGTCATTATTCTCCTGCCATGCATTTCATTTCGCAAACAAGAAAAATGAGACTCAGAGAAGAACTAGATCAAGGTTACACAGCTATTAAAGACCCAGCATGGAATTTTGCCTGTCTGATGCTAGAAGGTAGAGTCTTTCCATATCCATGTTATAACCCAAACAGCAGGTTATAGCTTTGCCTATTTTTAAAGTCACAGAATAACAGCTTTTCCCTGGTGGCTCAGATGGTAAAGAATCTGCCTGCAATGCCGGGGACCTGGGTTCAATCCCTGGGTCAGGAAGATCCCCTGGAGAAGGGAATGGCAACCCACTCCAGTATTCTTGCCTGAAGAATTCCATGGACAGAGGAGCCTGGCAGACTAAGTCCATGGAGTCACAAAGAGGTGGACATGGCTGAGCAACTAACACTTTCACTTTTCCCAACCTAGAATTCATCAAACACTATTCAACAGGAGGTAAAAAGGAGTACTGAGGAGAGGGCAGAGTATTCCAGGATCAAATAAGTTTGAGAAATGGTGGGTTAATAAAGTTGAATAGTTTTATTTACTGTACCATTTGTTAGAGACTTGACTTTTTTTAAACAATGTTATTTGTTGACATATAAAATTTGTGTGTATTTAATGTGGACAACTTGATGTATGCACACATTGTGAAGAGATCACCCAACGTCAAGCTAAATAACTTCTCTATCACTTTTACACAATTACAACTGTATGCGTGTGTTGAGAAGATTTAAGATCTATTCTCTTAACAAATTTCAAGTATTCAATATCGCACCCTTCGCTATCATCAACACAAGATCTCTGAAACTCATCTTGCATAACTCAAACTTTGTACACCAACATTTCCTCATTCCCCAGGCAGATGGACATTTTGACCGGTTGCAGAGGAAGAGAGGGAGATAAGCATACAATCGCAGTGTTTCCCAAATTCCACATAACCCTCATTTATGGCAGTCTCTCTGGCTTCTCCTGGAACAGACTCTGGGCTCTATTGCTTCCTTCCTTCCCGCCACAACAAGTTGCTCCAGGCTCACTGTCTGCATTCCCTGACATCATGCTCTAATTTGCTCTGTCACCTTTTTCCAGATTCTGTGCCCTTGTTTCATAGTGCTTAACTTAGAATCACAATTCCTATGGTAATTAGTATGTTTTTGAATCAGTTCAATTATTTGACATGACAGACTACTCCAGTAATCTTTAATGTTAATGAAACTGCATTTAGAGAAGATAAGAATTAGGTTCATTATGAAGCATTTAATTTATACAGCCAATTATGAACTGGATGCATGAACAGAAAGAAGAGAAGAGAATGAAAGAAGGAGATAAGCCAAAGTAATTTCTATTTCATTTGAAATAGTCAGACACTGACAACTAGGTACCTGCTCCCTCGCTACCCGAAAACTTTAACAAAGAGCTGATTCTGCTTATCTCTGTCTTGGGATCTGGCTGGACAAGAAGTGAGGAAGGCCTACGTTTTTCCAAAGACCCTATCTAATAAATACTCAAGGACTGCTGAGAAAGGAACCATCAAAAGATAAGGTTACTGCAAAAAGACATCACAGCTTACTGGTTTTGTTTTAAAACATTTGGTCATCAGGCGAGGGAATGTTTGGTCTGACATAATACAATTTACAATGGACCATTCCTTATTGTCTCTACCTCAAACCAAAACCTTCCCCTTCAAACTAACTTTCAGAAAATGGCTTATGATAATGGTATGGTGAGCAAAGGAATGCTGAGGATCACGAAATCCGATGGTCAACAATTGACTGAAAGTTTGAAGAAGATGAAAATTATTCTGGTGAATTAATATACACTATACGGCAGATTTGGAGAAGGCAATGGCACCCCACTCCAGTACATTAAGGAAGTGTTAATTGTCAACATTACATTGCAAGGAGAAAAAAAAAAATAGAGTTCCTTAGGAATATTTCCATTTTCTCAGAATTATGTATAATGTGCTGCTATTAGAAAATCCTATTATCTCTCCATGGGACAAAGCTTCAGATGAGATATTAGAAAGTTCACACTCAGGCATTAATCAAAGCTTTCAACTTCATTCAAATTACAATTGTTTCTCTTCCCTCTACCCCCACCCAGCTGAATCATGTTCCAGGGGAGAAAGGTATTATACCAGTTTTTTCTCTCTTTCTAGCTACTGTCTCAGACCCCTCTGAGGTTGTAGGGAAGAAAGATTAGGGAAACAGGAAAGTTCCTGGCTGCCTGATGCTGTCTTAGTGGCCTTACATTTTGAGTCTGAGAGATGTTTAAAGGTGATGCAGTCTTTTTGTATGCTTTTGTGGGGTTTGGACAACTTTCCCCTGCTTCATGGAGAATTTTCATCTGCATTTACCTATATGCCAGTGATAATCTTGCTCCAAGCTCACCTTACTCCTAGGAATCTAGTAGTCTGCCTCTAGATACCCTGCACTGAAGCCCCTCTACTTCCGCAAGTAGCCTGTTAGAAAGGACTTAACCCACAATAGTGCTCAAAGAGCTTAGTCATGTCTGACTGTAGCCCACCAGGCTCCTCTGCCCATGGGATTTCCAGGCAAGAATACTGGAGTTTTCTTCCATATCCCACTCCAGGGGAGCTTCCTGACCCAGGAATCGAGTCCATGTCTCTTGCATCTCTTGCATTGGCAGGCGGATTCTTTATCACCAGCGCCACATGGGAAGCCCTAACCCACAATGGATCATGGAAAATACTTGTGCTTCCTTTTCTCTGACAAACTAGGAGTTCAGGCTCTCCCCTTTGGCAGACACCTCTTCAGCTCAGTTGTCATCAGCTACCCAGCCCATCACTTATTTTTTCATCTCAGAAGGAGTTAGTCACCAGTATACCATGTCCTAAGAATTTCAGAGAACTTAGCGTGTGTTTGGAGAGAAGTGGGCCATCTCCAGGGATGACTAATATAGCGCACCATGATCTCAACCAGGTCATGACCATCCCCAGTCTATCAGCCTCATCCTCTGATGGGGCTACAGGTGCCACCGCCTTATGACAACACCTAGAGGCAGAAAGAAGACCCTCCTCTCTGTCAGGTCTCCTTGCAGATGGAGAAGGAAAAGTCTCCCAGAAGCTGCCTGTGTAATTTCCCCTCCCAAGTACCACATTCCCAAGCCTCAGCCCATCACCGGCAAGAATTATTACTGCTCTCTGGGGCTAGTGATGGGACTCACCTTCCAGAAAACAACTGGCCACTCAGAGAAGGGCAGAAACCCAGGCAAAGTCTGGATTCTGTTAGGAAGGAGGAGTGTTGTTAGGTGGGCAACCAGGGTGGCTGCTATCGCCCTGCTGTCCCCAGTTTGTGGAGATGGGTTGAAAGTTCTGGAGTAGACCTTCTAAGAAAGGCTCATTCCAAAGTTGCTTTCATATAGCTAAGGCTTCTTTCAAGGTAAATTGAAAAGGCAACCAACACTCAGAAAATCTCCCCACTGGAAAAGCTTTCCTGTTTGCCTCCAGACTTACGTTCTTTTAAATAAGGACAAGGCCTTTAATTTCTCGTAAATATTCACTGCATTCTATGTGAATAGCATCCCCTGGAGCATAAAAACAGAATTCAGTATTGGTGGGGTTCCCTGGAGTTGTTCATCAAAGAAACCATTAAATACAAGTCTTCAGGGGGATATATGTTGGCCAAGGAAGCACTCTAGGATAAGTGAGTTTTGATCCATATGTATATATGTGTATACACACTCATAAACATCGTGTGTATATGTGCATGTGTGTGTGTGCACAGTCTCCATTATTCCGACTCTTAGACCCCATGGACTGTAGCCCACAGGCTCCCCTGTCCGTGGAGTTTTCCAGGCAAGAATACTGGAGTGAGCTGTCATTTCCTTTTTCAAGGGGATCTTCCCAACCCAGGGTTGAACCAGTGTCTCCTGCACTGGCAGGCGGATTCTTTACCACTGCGTCACCTGGGAAGCCTCAATAAACATCATACTTGATCCATAACAGCTTTTTTTTTTTTTGGAGGGGTGGGGGCTGTGCCACAGGATCTGTGGCTTGTAAGATCTTAGTTCCCAGAATAGGGAACTAAGGACCCACGCCCCCTGCAGTGGAAAAGTGGAGTCCTTAACACTGGGCCACCAGGGAAGTCCCCATAACAGCTTTGACTGTGGAGAGAAGGCAACAGAACAATGTGTCTCTGACAGGGTCATTGCCAGCTAGAGTCTTTATGTAATTAGGAAAAGGCACCTCTTCCTCTGCGGTGGCAATCCCACCGGATGGTGTGGAGCCCAGACTTCCTATGACCTGGGGCTCTGGTTATGGAAAGCTTTTGAGGAAACGGAGTCTCCACCAAGAAAAGGAAAAAGCACTTACAGAAATGGGGAAAGTATTTTGTTTGGAGTTAATCTGCTTCCTTCCATTGTGGTCTCATCATCTCGCTGCATTGAGGCCAAATTTTGTGAAATCTGGGGTTTGTACTTATTATTTTTTTTTCACCCATGTTACACAAGTTAGGACTACATCCTAAGCTTTCTTTTCTTCTCACTCCACATATTCTCCCTGGGTTAATGGACAGTTTCAGTTGATGAAACTGTCCTAGCTTTGATTCACATATATCTGCTCTGAACTCCCAATCTGCATATCCAGCCAATCCAGACCTCTCTCTTGGACTCTAGACTTGCCTATCCACCTATTTACTGGGGGCTTTATTGGGGGGTAGAAAGGTAAGTTGTTTTTCTGTATTTTCTAAATTGTTTATAGTTAGCATGTATTTCTATAATCATAAAAATGTTAATTGGAAGACAAAGTAGCAGACATGAGAAATGTCAAGTGACTCTTTACTGTGTCACTACTCTGTGAGAGCTGCAATGCTAAAGGGCTTGTTTATTCTCGTATTTAATCTCCTCTACAATGGTGAAGAGTGGGTATTATCATCTTCAGGTAACAGATGAAGAAACTGAGGCTCAAAGAAGTCATGGTCAAACGGCTAACAAATGACTGAGCTTGAATTTGAACCTAGAACTGTCTGGCTTCAAAAGCTTTGATTTTCTGAATGGATGTGCTCTCCCAGCAACAGTGCAGACTCAGTGGGGAAGGAAACAAATAATAAAAGAACACATCCAAAGTATATGCACTGTTCCTGAGGCCCTTTACCTAACGGGACCTCATGTTTACTCCCCTTCCTTGTCTTTTATTCTCAAGCGGTGCAAGCCTTCTCAGCTTCTCTAAATACTTGGCAAAATGACCTGGGAGACCACATTAGGCCTCCTTGGTCCTTTTAAGTGGTAGTCCCTTGTGGTTCAGCTGGTAAAGAATCTGCCTGCAATGTGGGAGACCTGGGTTCAACCCTGGGTTGGGAAGATCCCCTGGAAAAGGGAAAGGTTACCCATTTCAGTATTCTGGCCTGGAGAATTTCATGGACTATATAGTCCATGGGGTCCCAAAGAGTTAGACACGACTGAGTGACTTTCACTTTCACAGACCATTAGTCTTTATTGTTCAACCTGAACCTCTATATACTTTTTAAAATGGGGTTGCAATTAACACATTAATTTTAGATGTACAACACAGTGTTTCAGTATTTTCATACATTATGAAGTGACCACCAAAATGAGACCAGTTACCATCCATCACCATACAAAGTTGTTATAATATTATTGATTATATCCCGTGTGTACACAACATCCCTGTGGCTTATTTATTTTATAACTGGAATTCGTACCTTCTAATCTGTTTCATCTATTTTGTCTGTATGACTATTTTTATTTTTTTTACACTATCCCATCATTCCAACGAATCGACTACCTTCAGGAACCTGTACTACTGTTGATATACTGAGATCTCTAGATCTTGACCTGTATTTCTAGGTGCCCTATAACTATTCTAAACATTAACTGATTAATCAAACAATTATAAAACCCACTAACAGTTCAGAAATCTTTATCGAGCATCTACTTTATGTCAGGCAAAATGCAAGGGGGTAGGGGTACAAAGATGCATAAGACAAATCACACGTTCTTTGTCATAGGATAAATGGATAATTGTGATGCAACTTGATAAGTGATTAAGATTCTGAGGAAAGCTCACTGATGTTTGAGAGCTTGTTTTCATAGGCAATGACTGCTGAGCCAAGACGAACAGATGAACAAACTAAGGACATGCATTTGGGAGCCATCAGCAGATGGGTCACTGTAGAGGCCCTGAGGCGATGCAGAAGCCCAGGGAGGCAATGTGGACATGGAAGCTGAGCAGTTGAGAAAGACAACTCTGGGAAGAACGAGAGATTGGAGGTGGCCGGGAAAACAGGAGCTATGAAGGAGGTCATTGAGGAAGGGCAAGAGAAGAAGAGGGAGAATTAGCACGCGATTCTTCCCAAGAACCCGTGAGAATAGAAAATTCCAGGGAGGAGGGAATAATCAACAGTGTTAAATGCAGCAGAGAAGTTTAATAACAAGAGAGCTGAAAATTACTGTTCAGATCGGATGTTATGACAGTCATGGATGGGCTTTCCACAGAGAGGTTGCCAGGACGTGAGGACGAAAGACACTGCAGAGGCTGTAAGAGTGATGCAGTATAAGTAATGAGAGGAAGACTTTTTAACTGTAATACAAGTGCCAGACATTAAGCTTTTGGTCATGGAGGCATTCATTTCAAAGACATCCATCTCAAGTCAGCACATTGTAGCTACATGACACAGTCACTGGCAAAGCAGCTAGATAAGGAGCTGAGCAACCTCCACCCATGAAAACTCTCTTTTAGAAGGTCTGGGTAACACAAATGGCTTGGATGACCATTCAAGCTTCTCCCTTGCTGCTCCCTAATTATCATTCCTATATTTTAACTTTTTCAATAAAAAGTGAGCCTATGAAACCCTAAACAACCTATCCTTAGACCGTAATAAAGGCAAGTCCCAAATCTACACTTCCTGTCTCTCTACCTGAGACCTTGTTGTGTGGTCCTGAGTGTTCCATGTACCTTTCAGGACTTGTGGGTAATAAATCTGTTCTTCAAAGTTCCCTGATGGTTGTTGCTAAGGTGTGTCCCAAAATCATAATAAGAACCACAGGGAGTGGTCCAGTCACAGCATCTGTGTGGACAGGGACATTTTTGTGGGGTTCACCACAAGCAATATGGTTTCAGGTGAGGGTCTCAGGCATTTCTAGCTCCTAACATCACTATGAAGAGCCTGAGAGCAACACAAATGAATGTATGGATCAGGAAGTAGACACAGTCAACATAGATTAACCCTTCAAGAAGCCTGGTTGTGAAGGGAAGGAGAGATGGAGGCGGTAAAGGGACAATGCAGGCTCAAGGAAAAGAGTTTGGGGGATTTGACACTTAAATACGCTGTTATGGATTATGAAAAAAGAATCAGTGATGAAGAAAAGCTTGAAAATAAATTCCAGGAAGGCACTTGATGGAACAATGGCATTCAGAGAGGAAGGTTGGTCCTGTAGAAGAGTAAGGATATGTTCTTTGAAACTAGAGGGAGAAGGTGAGGATGAGCACAGAGGCAGTCGATAGGCAAGCAGATGGGAATGGAGGTACTAAACAATCCAAAGGGTGAGAGGTCTGGAGGGCAGGGACTAGAGAGGGAGCTGGGGGACTGTGGAGGCTTGTGTCAGACATCAAAGGAAATGAGTGAGAGGGAGGCTGACCCTGGGGAAGACTGCAGATGTGTGACGTCAACCATCTCCCAAGAACAGTGATTTTTTTTTTAATAAGTCTTTGGTTGCCCCAAAGCAAGAACGTAGGAGATTTTGGGAATGATCTGGGGCTGGTGGTATACTTTAGAATAAAAGAAAATCAAGAATTTTGATGAAGAAATGATTCAAGTTATCAATTTCAATGTCTGGTCTGAGTAGGGACATGAGTGAGGCCAAAAAGGGCTGAAGACCTGCTCCCACTGGCCAATAGATGATCTTCCACAGGGAAGACAACCAAGAACCAGGAGCAGCGCCTCTATGATACTCAAACCTTATCACAACGATCACGCTCCCTAAATTGTTAAAGGCCATCAAAAATCCTCCCAGGATCAGCCTTAATCTTTCCTGATTGTGTATCAGAATCACACAGAGGACTTCTATAAAAGACAGTATGCAGAGTCCAACGACAATGATTGAGGATGAGGCCATGGTATAGGCTTAAAAAAATATATCCTGATGATTCTAAAGTATATCCAGAGTTTTAAGCCACTGGTTTAGTTGGTCAGTCTCCAATTATCCACGTCAAGGGCAAGCTGGGAGAGAACTGCAGGGTCTAGGAAGAACATAGATAACTGAATTCTATAGACAAGCCCAAATCCCAGTGATGCTAATGGATTCTGCCTTTTTATTTATTTTTCAACTAGGTGGTAATTAGTACCAAAATCAACTGTCTTGATTTTCTTTCCTTATTTCTGTCACTCATGATAAGACAGAGGTGCTAATTAACAGGAAAATGACCTAAAGTCAGCCAAAAGGCAAGAGAAAAAAAGGGCATGAGAAGTGTGTGGTTCCATAATGGGGTCTTTGTCTCTGTAATAGCAGGGTTAGCACACATATGGTCCTTCCTGAGTGTCAGGCTCCATTCTAGGAATTCCATGTGTAACTCATTTCTTCTCACTATATGAGTCACCTTCTTCTGTTATGCCCATTTTATAGGTGGTACAAAGATGATACTGCAGAGTCATAAAGCTAGCCATTGGTGGGGATGACACTGCATGCAGGTTTTCTGATTCTACGGTCCTCTCTCTCACCATCACACAGATGCATTCTAGAAGCTAACAAACTCATTAAGAAAAGGAGAATGCATTGAAGAAATGAAAAGTTGGAGAACTCTATAGTTACTGTTCAGAAAGTCTCAGATGTAGATTTTTAAATGGATCTTGAGTGCTAATTTTTTTTCTGGTTGCACTGTTGATTTACAATGTGGCAACAGTTCCTGAGCTAACACTTTAAAGAAATTATTTTTCTGATGCAAAGCTAGTTTTTTATTAGTCTAGAACCTAATAAAAAGTGAGGCTTCCCTGGTGGTTCAGTGATAAAGAATCTGCCTGCCAGTGCAAGAGACTTGGGTTGGATCCCTGGGTTGGGAAGATCCCCTGGAGAAGGAAATGGAAACCCACTCTATTATCCTTGCCTGGGAAATTCCATGGACAGATGAGCCTGGTGGGCTACAGTCCATGGGGTCGCAAAAGAGTAGGACACAACTTAGAGACTAAACAACAATAACAACCTGAAAAGTAACACACTTTACCTTAGAACTAAATCCCTGGATGAATTGGTTGATAGATTATTGCTACCCTCCTAAAAATATATGCTTAAATGAACAGACAGATGATAAGTAAATTTCTTCAACCCTCCTCCTGCACCGTTTTCCTCAATAATAAGATTTCCATCTTGCCTCCCTCATTTGTATGCATTGCACTTATCACATAACAGAATCTTCTTTCAATTAGGGTTGTATTAAACCTTCATCATGTAGCTAATTCTCTTTCAAAATGTCAGAATCTACTGCCTCATGGAAGGCTGTGTATAGTCAGTTTATTTGTGACCTAGGTGTTCATAGTGTGCTTCGCTTGCCATCATGTTAATTAAATTACTTGTTGTATAAATTATTGCAGAATGTCCCAGATGATGGAGATCAGGCAAATGTCAGGGTGCTCATTAACATATCCTCAACAGTTGCAGAAAGGAAAGCATTGCTACTTGTCTCTGGTTCTCTCCCAAGTGGTTCTCAACCTCAGCTACACATCAGAGTTGTTTGGAGATCTTTAAAAAATATGGATACCTGTGTCCCACCCCCAACAGTTCTGATATCATTGATCTGGGTATTGGAATGAGAGGTTTTAAGATACTTCCAGGTGATTCTAATGTGTCACTGGGGTTAGAAATCCATTTCTCAGGAGCTAGCAAGGCTGTGGGTAGAAGCAGCAAATGAAGAGAGGTGTATTTTCCAAAGCCACCCACATTTTTTTTACACTATGTGACTCACAAATCTCTGGGGCTGTCACCTTCCTCTATCTTTCAGAAGCTTTTTTTTTTTTTTTTTTAAATAGATATAACCTTAGTATTTTATTTGAATTCAGTTCCTTTGGGTAATTGTACTGTGCACTTATAAAATGTCTCAGCATTTCACTTGAGTCACTGAGACCTCATGTAAACCAATAATTCTTTAGGATCCACTTGTGTTTGCTAAGAACACTGAAGCATTTTAATTGAGAGATTTTGTTTCTGGTCCAGTAGTTTAAAAATTGGAGAAGCATATTTACAAGCAGACAGGTTTCTGTGAGAGTTCCTGCAGCAACACAAAATTACACACCTGTGTTTATTTAATAGGACATATCCATCTTACTGATTATAAGTAAATGTAACTGATTCAACAGGTTTTTGAAGAGCAAAAATACAATTATTTCCCTGAAACAATGTGACTAAGACACAGTTTCAACAGTTTCCCACAACCTACCTAAAGAGAAAGAATAGGGAATATAACCAAGAAGATGAAAGGGTATCCAGGAAACTTACTGTCATTGAGCACGAGGTCCTTTCACCCCACTGAACTCCACCTCCCTTTAACATCATGTGACCATGGGTTAATTAGGTAGCCCATTCATGTCTCTGTTTTGTCATCTGCAGAATGGGATAATAGTGGAGTGGACTATAACTCCTGGGCTGATGAAGGTTAAGTAAATTAACACACCTAGAATTCTTAGAACAGACTTGGGCACTTGGTAAGTACTCAATAAATCTTAGCTAAAATAATGTTGGGTTTTTTTCCAAGACCCTGTGGTTGGAAGCCATCCATTTCAACCAAAAATTCAGCTGCCTGTGTGAGAGCAGAGCCCCAGGAAAAGTGACATCACTGGCCCTGGTGGACATAAGGGGCAGGAGACTCATGGACCCCCAGCAGTAATCTTTCGCCTTCTTCCTTTAATACTTACAGGATCAAAGAGGCATCTTCTCCACATACTGGTTCCATTCCACTGTCTGAAATGCATTTTCCTCATTCTTCAGAACTTCAAGCTCCATGAAAGCAAGGATAATGTACATTTTCTTCACCAGTACATACCCAGTAGTTATCTTGGGGTCTGGCAGCACTCACGAAGTGAGAAACAAAGTGTTGATTAATCTGGGGGTCCCGTAGGATGATAAAAATTATCAGCTACTAACACTTCGGCTTAACTCAGAGCATATACTTAAGTTCTGTTGTCTAATGGTTCTCAGGTGTGTGTGAGTGTGCATGCTAAGAAGCTTCAGTCATGTCTGACTCTATGCGACCCTGCAATCCTGTGGACTGTAGCCCACCAGGTTCCTCTGTTCATGGGGATTCTCTAGGCAAGAATACTGGAGTGGGTTGCCATGCCTTCCTCCAGGGCATCTTGCTGACCCAGGGATTGAATCTGACTCTCTTAAATCTCTAGCATTGGCAGCGGGTTCTTTACTACTAGTGCCACCTGGGAAGCCCAAATATAGCACAAGTTCACTCAAATTAATTTAAGACTGCGTGTTTATAGTTGTGAATCACAGAAATGTGAATGCAGAGAAATTTGAACACATCTTGGAACACTGTGGAGGGAATCAATGAACAAAAATTTAGCAGGCAAGAAGTAGTGTTAAAGCTCAGGGCAAAGCCTAAGGAAGCAGAGAGAGACAATAGAAAACGTTTTGTCAGCACTTGAAGGGGATGTACTGAAATCCAGTCCCTCTCTACCAGGAACGTCCTTTGGCTTCAGTTTCCTTCTGAGAAAATCTCCACCCCCATCAGCCTACTCCAGGAAGTCTATGATCTGTGAGAGCTGAATGTGAACCCTGGGGAAATCAACAGTTGGAGGAGCCAAACATTGTCTTGAAAACTGGCAAGGGTGAAGAAAATTCTGGGGTTAGAGAATAACAGGAAAACTACTTCCTCACTGCTTCCAAACACTTCCCATGTAATAATGCCTTTGTGGCATGGCAGGTTGTGCTGGCTGCATCTATACACAAAACAAAGCAAACCATAAAATGTACCTCTGTGCCCAGAATTTTTATTGGTATTAAGTGCTCATCCTCTAAATTTTTGCCACTAACTCAATGACTTGCTGATTTACTTAAGGTAGACTATGTCATCTATTAGGTTGGTACAGAAGTAATTGTGGTTTCAGACCGTGAATTTTAAATCATTATAAATAGGCTCAAAAATCTTTATTCATCAAAATAGGAACCATTACAATCAACACATTTTTGCCAATAAGAAACAAGTTTTGTTTAGTCCTGTAATGAAAAAATCCATGCTTCAGGATGTGACAAACTCTTGGACAGGATTTTCTGCCTCTTGCTGGTTGCGGAAGCCTTTTTCCTGACTAAAAGCTGTCGAGATGCTTGAAGAAGTGGTAGTCGGTTGGTGAGAGGTCAGGTGAATATGGCGGATGAGGCAAAACTTTGAAGCCCATTGGTTCAACTTTTGAAGGTTTGGTTGTACAAGCGCAGTCAGTCGTTGTCATGGAGGAGAATTGGGCCAATTCTTTTGACCAATGATGACTGCAGGAGTTGCTGTTTTCAGCGCATCTCATCGATTTGGTGAGCATACTTCTAAGATGTAATGGTTTCGCTGGGATTCAGAAAGCTGTAGTGGATTAGACGGACAGCAGACCACCAGTGATCATGACCTTTTTTTGGCGCGAGTTTGGCTTTGGGAAGTGCTTTGGAGCTTCTTCTTGGTCCAACCACTGAGCTGGCCATTGTTGGTTGTCAAATAAAATCCACTTCTTGTTGCACAGAACAATCCAATTGAGAAACTGTTGTTGTTATGTAGAATAAGGGACGACACTTCAAAACGACAATTTTTTTTTTTTCTTTTTTGGTCAGCCCATGAGGCACCCACTTGTCAAGTTTTTTCACCTTTCCAATTTTCTTCAAACAACAAATGGCAGTGGAATGGTTGATGTTGAGTTTTTCAGCAACTTCTTGCATAGCTGTAAGAGGATCAGTGTTAATGATTGCTCTCAGTGGGTCTTTGTCAGTTCCCGATGGCTGACCACTATGTGCCTCATCTTCAAGGCTCTCATCTCCTTTGCAAAACTTCTTGAACCACTGCTGCGCTATGTGTTCGTTAGCACTTTCTGGGCCAAATGCATTGCTGATGTTGTGAGTTGTCTCCACTGCTTTATGACCCATTTTGAACTCTGTAATAAAAAAACTGCTTGAATTTGCTTTTTGTCTAATGTAATTTCAATAGTCTAAAATAAATATAAACATAAAAAGTAACTAGCAATAATTATTGCCAATAATTATTAAGTAATTAGTCATAAGTAATATGGAATAAGTCATTAGCAAAAAGCATAAAGCGAGAAATGTACATTAAAATGATGCATAACATAACCACATTCATTTCAGAATGTATTCCAGTATCAAACGACAAAGCTTAAAAATGTAAAACCACAATTACTTTTGCACCAAGCTAATATTTGTACAGTTTTAGTTTAAAGTGGGCTTCCCAGGTGGCACTAGTGCTAAAGAACTTGTCTGCCAATGCAGGAGACTTAAGAGACATGGGTTCGGTTGGGAAGAATCCCCGGAGAAGGGCATGGCAACCCACTCCAGTATTCTTGCCTGGACAATCCCCATGGCCAGAGGAGCCTGGTGGGCTACAGTCCATGGGGTCACAAAGAGTCAGACAGGACTGAAGTGACTTAGCATGCATGCACTGATGGTTTAAGGTGCTGGTTCTCAACTTTTCCTGCACATCTGAGTCAAGTGAGGAGTGTTAGCAATCCAATACCCAGGCTGCACCCTAGGCTAATTAAATCCGAGTTCCCAGGGATTTACTTCCCCAGGCATTAGTATTTTGTGACTCCCTTGGTGATTCCAATGCACAGCCAAGGTCCAGAGCCACTGCTCAAAAGTAATATTTACTTTTCTTCATCCCTCTCATGACAACTGCAAAAATGAAACAACAAAGGAATTTAATCAAAAAAAGAAAAACTGCAAAAATTCACTCTATAAAGAATAAAACAGAACTTCATGGTAATTATATTATTTCCAGCCCTCACCAGATAAAAGCCTATGTTAAATACAGCTTCTTTATGTCATGGTGTTATTCCTCAGCATCTGGCTAGAATTTAATACAGAGAAAACAAAAGCAAAATTACAGAAATATTGCTGTAAGATGTGTCTCCTAGCATGAGAAGCAGGACATTGATCAATTATACCTTAAGAAAAGTAAGTGGACTTCAATACAGCTCAGAAGGTTTCCAACAGACATACACTCTTAACTGGGCTCAAAGTCTTTGTTCTAACAATCTGTCAGGGTTTTTTGTTTTGTTTTGTTTTGAACTATAGTTGATTTATAATATTGCATATATTAGTTTCAAGTATACAACATTATGACTTGGTTAGTATTTTTCCGATTCTAATTCATTACACATTATTACAAGATATTGTATATAATTCCCTGTGCAATATAGTAAATCCCTGTGGGTCATCCATTTTCTATATAGTAGTTTGTATCTCTTATCTAGTCTGTTCTTTACCCTTTCCCTCTCTCCTTAAATATCAGAACATGAGGAGTGAACAAGGTTTTTTCCCAGAGGCAGAAGTCCTCTGTCCACTCAGATATAAAGCAAGAGGGTATTTATTATGCCTGAGATGGAGTTTGCTAGTAACCTAGTGGGCTGTGGGCTTGAAAAAGATTAATCTTGACCTACAGGTTTTAAAGAATGTTAAATGTTTACACTCCAAATTGTAGAGTAAAATTCATATCAACTAACCTTGTGCTTCATAGACTGACTTAGTCTCAAGAGCCAAGGGCTATAGCTATCAAGACACATAAATTCCAATTCCAAAACTGAGTCACTCATGTAAAGAGAACAGACTTCTAAACAGGCAGTGTCACCCACTTTTGGACATCACCAGACTTTTCAGGACAAGCCTGAGACAGATTTGTCACCAAAAGTCCACGAATACTGTACATGCTGGAGACATATTTTTGTTTTCACCTCTGTCCATTTCTCTGGGAACCAGAGTACACCGCTAAGCAGGGAATGTGTACATAACCTGAGACTTGCTCTCTGTAAGTAAGTGGCTTTTCACTTATTCATCCAACGAACTTTTACAGGGTTTTTACTAAACACCAGTACTGGAGAAAAAACACTGAGGGCTATCCTGGCTAAAGTAGGATTTAACACAGGCATTTACATCTGTTCTCTCTTTAATTCCCACTAAATGACAGCTGAAGACATAAAGCATGGCAACATAGAGGACTGGAACTGAGAAACAGTCAGAAACATGTGGCAACGGAAAGGCAAATGGAGGAAAAGCAGCTGACTTTTTAGGCCAGAGACGACTGCAATCTATGCTGGCAGAAGTAGAAACTAAGGAGCAAAGTGATTTACCCCACAGAAGCCCAGAGCACGTCAGGAACTGGCAGTACCAGCTGTCTCTAAAAGGAAGGGCAACAGTGAGGCTGAAGACAGCAAGACCAGTCAAGACAGTATTTCAGAAGCAGCCAAAGACCAGAGGTTTACTCTCCAGAGGGGTTGAAGCAGAGGTATGATTCTGTGGGCGGGGGATACAGCACAGCTGGCAGCGGGTGGGATCACTATAGTAAAAACAAGAATTAGGTGAAGGTCCAGGGACTTGTGTGACCCCCACCCACACCCCCTGCAGGCCTTCTAGAC
The DNA here is from genome assembly GCA_006410615.1 of Neotragus moschatus. Lineage (NCBI taxonomy): Eukaryota > Metazoa > Chordata > Mammalia > Artiodactyla > Bovidae > Neotragus > Neotragus moschatus. Next base: position 1,299,320 of record SJYA01002027.1, read on the forward strand.
CACGGGGACCTGGGTCCAGGCTCCTACACAGGAGAATGGAAGACAGTTCCAAGGGAGAAGGACTGGGGGTCCCCAAAGGAACAGGACAGCCAGATCACTTGGGAGTGAAGCCTGACAGGGAACAAACTTTGAGCTTTCACACAGAACTTCCAATCAACAACTGGATGACCTCAGTCTCAATTAGGACTAGGCAAGGAAGGGTCGCTGGATGCTTGAGGATTAAAGTAAATAAATAGGGGAAAGAAGATACTCAGAGAAGATACTGTAAAAACAAAGCCTTTCATTAATATCTCAGAGACATGAGACTGCACCAGTGAAATAAGAACAGAGGAAACATTCAGAGAACTAAAAGCAAACAAACAAACAAACAAAAAAAACCTTTAAAAATAAAATGAGAGTGCTATTAAATTTTTTTTAAGTAGGAATGGGAAACTAATGTGGATGGAAAACGAAATGTATGAAACACTCCAAGAAATAGAACAGAATCAAGAAAAGGAAAACAGGATAGAAAAAGGCAAAAACAACAACAAAGAGAGCCCTTTCAAATAATAGAAGTTTCAGGAAAGGGGAACAGAATAAAGACAAATTCAAAAATATACATTCCCAGGTTGCTACTCACAATTGCTATTCAACGATGGGTTCTAGGAGACAGCAATGGCACCCCACTCCAGTACTCTTGCCTGGAAAATCCCATGGACAGAGGAGCCTGGTGGACTGCAATCCATGGGGTCACTAGGAATCGGACACGACTGAGAGACTTCACTTTCCCTTTTCACTTTCATGCATTGGAGAAGGAAATGGCAACCCACCCCAGTGTTCTTGCCTGGAGGATCCCAGGGATGGGGGAGCCTAGTAGGCTGCCGTCTATGGGGTCGCACAGAGTCGGACACGACTGAAGCGACTTGGCAGCAGCAGCAGCAGATGGGTTCTAAGCAGAGAATGACATGAGAATAGCAGCAGTGGAGAAGGTGAGTTGAAATGGGTCCTGAGGAGGGAGGCTGAACGAGGAAACTAATCAGCAGACTCCTGCAGTAACCGTGCATGCAGAAGAATCAAGCAGGAAGGGAGAGAGTGGTCGGCAGTGGGGAGGAGAGAGGGCGGGGGGCTGAAATGAGAGAGGAGACTGCGAAGGCTCCTGGCTGACCACCGACGCAGGCGTACCAGAAGGCAGGGGCTCCGTCCATCAGGACAGGGGTACAGGGGGAGGACCAGACTGGAAGGGAACACAGTCAAACAGGTCAGCTTGGAGTTGATTATAGGCTGTGCACATGGAGGTGCCCAACAGGTAGTCAGGCCCCTGGGTGTGTAGCTCAGCAGAGGGATGAACTAAATTCATCACTGCACAGGTGGCAGCAGAGTGTACCCACTTGAGAGAAATCACCTAGAGAAGATAGAGGAAGAAAACAACATCCTGGCCAAACTTGGATCCTGGGAATATTGGCCTTAAGTGAGTAGATGAAGGAACAGGAGTCAGAAAAAAAGATAATGCATGATTCACATACATCCAAACTGTGATTTTGTTACCCCAAAGAGCTCTCTGCTATCCTTAGAAATCTATGGTTTCACTGAGTTCAGGCAACTTAGGAAAGGAAAAGAAGAATGAATCCTCTCCCCCTGTTGGCCACACAAGACACACATGAAGAAAAGTGAAAAATGAGTCCCAGATGTATGGGCAACAGAACTGAAGATGGGCATGAGACCCAGAAAGAATGCTTTGGGAAGAAGACTATGAGTTCCATTTTTTTTTATAAAACTGGCAAAGGTTAAGGGTAGGACCAAAAAGAAAATTTATCTTCTTGATCACATCATGCAATGAACAAGACTTGTACAGATCACAGAACAGAATCTCCCAATGAACCTTTTCTTCTTTCTGTGGCAACCGTCTCACAGGTGGCAAGTGAATTCAGCCTCTGCATGTTTAGAAAGCATAGTTTAACATATCACTGTGGCATGTGGGCTAACTGAGTTTGTTGCCTTTTGAAACAGTTCTAGAGGTTTTTATTAAAATGAGCGGGTTGAGTGGCTAAGATAGGCGGGCACTATCTGATCTTTGGTCTTCCCTGGTGCTCAGCTGGTAAAGAATCTGCCTGCAATGTACCAGACAAGGGTTTGATCCCTGGGTTGGGAAGATCCTGTGGAGAAGAAAATGGCAACCCACTCCAGTATTCTTGCCTGGAGAATCCCATGGACAGAGGAGCCTGGGAGGGCTATAGTCCATGCGCTTGCAGAGTCGGATACAACTGAGCAACTAAACCACCACCACCACTTGGCCTAAAAGGTATCATCCATTGGATGCTTCTCTCTTAGGGAGCACAGGTAAGCTCAGAGAAGTTTTAGAAAATTTCAATGCTACCTCAGAAACTCTGTTCTTCTATCTTTGTAGCAGTGGATTCAGTGGTGCGAAAGAGAAAAAAAAAAAAAAAAGAGAGAGAGAGAGAGAGAACTGAGAAGAAGAAAAAGATCATAAGACCATCCATTGTTTCTTGGCATTGTCAGAGCCATCAGAAACAATCTATAACACACACTGAATACGATGGGCTGCTGTCCATAAGGCAAAATATGCAACATGCTCTGATTTGCAGTTAGAGAGTGAATTAATTTTTGAAGAGAAGCTAAAGCAGTACCTCCAGAACAATAACAAGGAACCTTGTGCTACAGACCTTAACTGGCATGCAGTATAAGCTGGGGAACATTCTTCTTCCTTGCTCAGAAGTCAGACTTCTAAAATAAGGATAACAACATTGACCCTGTTCATAGGAAGGTTGTTAGAATTAACTTAGAAATCACTATAAAATTATCTTGCAAATATTGTATTAGATCAGAATACCTAACTCCAGGCAACATATCTTTACAGTTGAAATAAAGTTTGAAATTTTCTAGACTGTTCATCATTGCCATAAAAATAGAATGGAATACAAATACATTTGCAAATGTTAAAGTCACTTTGCCCCTAGTGAGTTAATTTGGAATGATAGATTACACTGCTCAAGTAGTCATGCAAATCAACATGATTTGGGTTGAGGTATGTGCCAAATTCAGGCAAGGTTCTAAAAGATATTTGATGGTTTTCATCAGATAAAGTAACATCAGTTTTAGAAATGTGGGTATAAGAATATTGTATCAAACAGAGCTCTGGCAGGTGGTTCAAGGAACTTTCGTAAAAATGTGGGCCAAGATAAGTAACTGATAAAAGATGCTGACGCCCCCAAGAAATTAGCCACAGAAGTGGACATAAAGAGACAGAGAAGATAAGACCTTTCAAGAAACCAAAGACTTGAAGAATCCAGATTCTGCCAGAAAAGTCTGCCTAAAGCAGAGATGGAACAGGGAAGACAGCTCAACCTCCCTCTCCCACCACTTACCTTATTCACCTCTCCTTCAATATTTTTCTTTGAGTATAAAATCTCTACTGATTCAGATCACTAAATCCTAGTGCTGCTGCCTTTGCATGACAATGAGTAGATCACAGGCTTACAGACTTGATGCATAATTAGGTATTTGGGGAAATAAATACAAATGCAAGGTAATAGAATAATCGGCTCACCTTGAGGAGCAATTGTATTCATATTAAACATCAGTACTATGTTCTAGTTGCCGGATTTGGGAACATGAAAGAGCCATGCTAAAGATTATCTGCTATGCTTCCCAACCTCCTGTCTCCTGCTGGTGCTGACTACTAGTTGAAAAAACAGAAGCCAAAAGAGTCAGAGGAGATGCAGTTCATAAGGTTAGCCTCCTAGGGGTCAGAGGAGGGTTGAGAAGGGCAAAAGTGGGTCTAAGGGATGGTCAGTGGAGAGTAACCAACATAAATATAACCCTCAGGATTTTTAAGGCATCCTATCAGTCCAGCTTTAAAAATAAGGTTTGTTCACATTCTATCAGGACACCATCACTCTAATACCAAAACCTGACAAAGATGCCACAAAAAAAGAAAACTACAGGCCAATATCACTGATGAATATAGATGCAAAAATCCTCAACAAAATTCTAGCAATCAGAATCCAACAACACATTAAAAAGATCATACACCATGACCAAGTNGGGTTCAAGATTGGGAACTCATGTACACCTGAGATGAAAAAAAAAAATTAAAATTAAAATTAAAAAAAACCAAAAACAAACAAAAAAAATAAAAATAAGGTTTGTGTCTTCCTCTTAACTTATTCATGAGTGACTGAAATATCCTACTCTATGTTTATGTTACCGTAATTCCAATTGGCAACAAGTTCCATACAGGCCCAGGTTCTGATCAGGTATATATTTGACTGTATGCAGCAAAAACACTAGTGACTTTATTTATTTATTTATTTTTACAATGACTTTAATAAGGCGGGATTCACCCATGTGAAGGGCTTCCCAAGTGGCGCAGAGGTAAAGAATCTGCCTGCCAGTGCAGGAGGCAGAAGAGACACGGGTTTGATCCCTGAGTCAGGAAGATCCCCTGGAGTTAGGAAATGGCAATCCACACCAGTTGCCTGGAAAATTCCATGAACAGAGGAACTGGTGAGCTACAGTCCATGGGGTCACAAAGAGTCAGACATGACTGAACACATACACGCGCACACACACACACCCATAAGAAGTTTGGAGGTAATAGACTGCTGGCATTGTCAGCACTCAGGGACACTGGAGCCAGAGTCAGCCATTTGGGGGGCTTTTGATTGATGCATTTCACCTCAAGGTTGCAAGAAAGCTGCTGCAGCTCCAGACATCATACCTTCAAGGAAAGAGGAAGACAGAATGGAAAGAGCAATCCCAGTTGCATCTATCCATTTTTATCGGGAGAGCAAACACTTTCCTAGAAAGCTCAGCCAAATTCTACCTTCGTTTCACTGGCCCAACTATAGTGCACTTCTAACTATAAAAGAGGCTTTGTAAGCACATATTTAGGCAAGTGTTTTTTGCCTTTAATAAAATCTGGCTTCTGGCAGCAAGCAGGAAGTGAGGAGATATTTAACAGGCAACTGAAAGTGTCTGCCACAGTTAAATATCATTCATATATTTTATGGTTTATTACATTAGCTACTCAAAAGAAACCCATTCATTCTCATTAAACATTAGATAACAAAAATAAATGCTTGTGTACTCTTCCTTCTCTAGTGACTAAGCCAAATAGGTAGTGAGCCTGTCATCTGAAAGCCATTTTCAACTAACATCAACCCATTTCTTACAGTAAATGGGAGAATGGGAGAACTGATTTAAAAGTAATATCTCAACTTATGAATATGATGTTGTCCTTCTCAGGATAATTATGTTGTGTTCTTGAATCCTAGTCCTTACTAGGGCTTATATTTAGTACTAATATATTTGCTTCTCAAAACTGCCTAATTATACTGTTAGTGAATTCATATTTAATTCCCAAGCATACCCACTTCCACATCATCTCTACAAGACTCTGTGATCTATTGATTGCTATGCAAAGACAGCGGCACTAGGATTTAGAAATCTGATTCGGTAGAGGTTTTATTATCATTAGAAATATTGAATAAGATGTCCCTGGATGTACCATTTTGATCAGTTACAAAAGATAACATGCTGTAGACCAAGAGATATTATACTCTAATTACTGCCTTCTATTCAGTGATCCCACTGCTCATGTTAATGAATAGCAAGTAATAGTCATTTAACAGAGAAGGGAGCACAGAAACCACATTTCAGACTTCAACATGGCAGTGATCCATCTCCCTTGTACAAACCCAGCATGGTGTGTGACCTTGAGTTGCTGTCATTTCAGTGGTTTTTGATTTTTTTTAACCATTGTTTTATTCTGCATTGCATCTATTATTCATATGAATCCTAGGGCAAAGCTAATTTTCCTGCCACATCACCTTGTTCTGTCACACAAACTTTCTGGCCACTTCTGCCCCAGAGCACTCTTGATGGAAGCATTTGTTATACAATCAGTCTACAATGTGGGCTTAACTTGGCACTGACTCACAAAGGGGAAGGAAAATCGCATTTTATAGTGCTGAGTTTAAAATCTGAACAATTCAGGTACATCCAAAGCACTGAGACAATGACATTTCAAAGGCAGCCGGGTACAAAACACTAAATGATATTCAAACTGATATTCAGTCAAACTGTTTTATGCTTTAGTTCATCAGTATTGTTGATATACAACAGAAAAAGATTCCATGGCCATAGTGAGCCCCAGCAGACTGCAGACTATAACTCTTTTGATGCTTTAAAAATTAAAATTTTGAAATGGGGCTAGATGATCAAGAAAGTCAGTCCTTCGTATATTAATATTATGGACAAAAAAACCTTAGGCATCTCCTGAGATGTTTCCTTAAAACATAGCTAGTAGGACATACCACAGTTTTCCCTCTTTTTCTTTTATCCCTTCCTCTATCATACTGCTGAGAACGTGTGTTGAGCTCTTAGCACCATTTTGGATCACGAGGATAAAGCTCACATCTTAGGGATGGTGGGACAATGAACTGGAAGCAGCTTGGGTATCTGAGGACTTCAAGGACCAGCTCTGGACTTTCTACTCCGGAATCCCTATGTGAAACTGAAACAAGCTTCTGTCTTGTGGGTCTTTATCACTCACTGTCAAACACAATGCTAGCAGCTACAAGCTCAGGTAATAACAAAAACAACAGCTAATATTTATTGACCTCTGACTTTGTTGGATAATGTGCTGGGCACTTTATTTGTGTTAGCATCTTCAACCTTCACAATAACCTGATGAGGCACGTACTATTTTACAGAGGAGACAACTAGAACTTGAGAAAGATAATTAGCTGACCAAGGTGATGCAGCCAGTGAGTGGTAGAAATGGGACTCAAGCCCAGGCATCTGACTCCAGCATCCATGCTTAGGACATTAACCATGGTGGAGGCCATCTTGATAACTATGACTCCTATTTCTTCTACATAGTACATCTATCTCATTTTGAGCAATATTTATGTTTGCCTTAGTTTTTGGAACTCTCCTACTTCCAAACCCCCTACTTGTTCAACAAATGCTTACTTTAATAGGTTACAATACTCTGTGTTATCCCAAGGTTAAGGAAGACAAGTGAAATTTATTCTGATGGAATAAATATCAGAATTTATGCATGTAATTGTCTTGTGCTCTGTATCAAAAGACAATTTCGTTCTTCTAAATGCTGTGCAATAGGGAAAAAAGAAGTGAAGAATAGAGACAATATCTTGAAGAATGATTCAGTAAGGAAGTACGTGGTCAGAGAACAACCTGAATTCAGTACTGTTTCACTGCAATCTTCCACAACGACTTATTTAAAGTACTTTATAGATCAGCAGCTTAAATTATTTTTTAAAAAGCAACTGTCATTATCCATAAGAGGAAAATATATTTACTCCATATTTAGGGTGGCTGGTACTTAAGGTCATTTTATGCAAATGATGTTTTTGTTGATAAAGTCAAGGACAAGGAAACCCAGTTTCTATGTAAGTACTAGACTTTTTTTCTGGACCCTGGGCTTTTAAATGTAATTATGATATTGGAATGTCCAAAGAGAAGTATACATGAAGGATGAAGGAGATTGGAATTAACCCTTTAACCTTATGTCACATGACTAGAACCTTATATCAAATGCTAGTTTCACAATTTAAGACTCAGAATTTTGAGATAGAAGGAAGTCAAGAGGCCATAGTCCAGTGCCTTAAATTACAGAGGGAAAGAGGTCCAGTAAGCACCTGGTCAAGACTACACAGTAGGAAGAAGGACAAGTAGAAGTCAGAATCCTGAATCCCTAATTGAAGCTCCATCCTTCAGGCCATATGGCTCAAGAGAGACACAGAAAGCTTGGAGAACCTCGGAAAAGGCTGCGGGCTGGAAAACAGTGTAATGAAAGGTCAGAGGATCTGGGATTATTTAACATGAAAGGAAAAGACCAAAGAAATGATTTAATAATTACTCAGTGCAAAAAAAAAAAAAAAAAAAAAAAAAAACCAAAAAAAACACAAAAA
>SJYA01002027.1:1307344-1417291 GCA_006410615.1 Neotragus moschatus
TTACAAAAGAAAAAAAAAAAAAAAAAAAAAAAAAAAAGCCAAAAACAGAACAAACAAAAAACAACAACAATCATTTTTTCTCTCCTAATGAGACAGATAATAAAGTCTTCCTCACAGTGTTGCCCATGCCTGTCTTTCTGCTTTAAATATCGTTCTCCTTTACTCTCCACCTACCCAAATGCTGGGCATCCTTGCTGGCTCAGCAGTAAAGAATCCACCTGCAATGTAGGAGACATACGTTCAGGCCCTGGGTCTGGAATGTTCCCTGGAGAAGAAAGTGGCAACCCCCTGCAGTATTCTTGCCTGGGAAACCCTATGGACAGAAGAGTCTGGAGGGCTACAGTCTGTGGCGCCGCACAAGAGTCAAACATGACCTAACGATTAAACAACAATCCAAATGCAACTTCATTTCAATGTCGTTAGAGAAGGCCTAGATCTTTCTAAACCGTCCCCAGATGAGTCCATTAACACTGAACCTTATTTTCTCAGGTTTCCTCTTAGCACTATGGTTAGGACCTCAGAGATTGACACATGCATTGTCATCATGACTAAATGTTTCACTGGGGCGTTTCTCCTTTGGAGAAATCTATTCTAATCCTTCAACTCTTAATCCTCCTGTCATGTAAACCTCCATGGAACTTCTATCATGGTTAGGGTTGAGCTTAGAATAGAAACTCAATACTTAAAAGAATTTAATCAATGCAGGGCATTGTAATTTATGTTAAATATAAGTTATATTTTTCTAATGATGAATTAAGTGGTATTTAAGTAATCATTAAGTAATATACTAATTATACTGTAAACTTTCTTAAAACTAGATATATTATCTATCTGCAAAATTTAAGGTCTGAAGGTTCAAGGATGGACAGATGAACCACAATCCTTTCTCAAGTCTGAGCCTATGAATCTGTCATTATCGACATTGACTTAAACAATACATACTCTAGATCTCAAGGTTTCAGCTATCTCTAACATTGACTCAAACCACTTCAAAGTCAAACTGATGAATTAATCGATGAGATATTTGTAATAAGTTTTCTGTGGCACAAAAATAAATTAAATAGCTGATTCAACAATCATGTGCTTAGAATGTTACAATTCCATCCATGTAATGAGAACCACACGCTAGAAGCCATATATATTGCTCTGATGTTACAAAAGATGAAGGGTTATAGATGTACTTACCTTTTATGGATCTATTACCTATAGTATTTATACAATATGATGGTTTCATAAATTTTTCTGGAGACTATTTTTTCAATTTTCTTATTTGTACTCATGCATTTAGTAAAGTAACTGATATACTAGAGAAGAGAAGAGATCACTAAATAACCTTGGCAGATGAAGAGAAGAAAACCCCTTACGAGAGACCAAGTTGCTGCATATTTTAAAAGATCACTTTTACAGATCTCTATGGCTGTTTTAACTGACATCACTCTAATCCCATGCTTCCGAGGGTTTTACCTTCACTATAGAACATATGCATGGGGATTTGCCCTTTTATTAGTATGTCACTCTATTAATATAATAAATATGATATTTGAGATAACGAACTACCTGATCTCCAGTGGAGATCATTAAAATGTTGCCTCTCAAATTGCCTTCCTAAGGGGCAGACCTCTTTAAAAAATTGATGGGAGTCATGAATTGAATTTGTGAAATTTGTAGAATCTCCTTTCAGTAACAGCTATAAGTTTCCTATAGACAAAGACGGTATTTGGCTCACTCTGAGAGGCTTCCTTGTCTAATAATGTGAAATATAATACAATTTTAGAATAAGAAGGCCTTTAAAATGTCATTTTAGAATGACATTTTAAATGCTTAATGAAAAGCAAGAACCTAAGTGTCTTTGTCACTGCAATTTATTCCAAGATTCTACTTCGCCTGATTTAGGGTCACTTGAAAAACAGCCAGTTTGACAGCAGGATTTGAAAAGTGGCAGTTTCTGGAATAGACAGTCCTTCTAATGCCAAGGTGGATCCACAGTGAAGTTAACAAGGCTGACCCTTTGGGGCTCTCTCTTGCCCAGGTCTATGAAGGCAAGAAGCTATGAATGTCCCAGTGTCCTAGGAAGGGCCAGCAAGCCAGGTGCTAATCAGGAAGCATTCCTATGTGTTCATTTCTGGTAAGTTGGCCTAAAGAGATCTCTGAATCTTCAAGCCTTCCATAATTTGTTGTGATTTACTTTTTTTTTTTTCATTTTAACTAAGATCTCTTTTATAACTATGTATTTGTTTTTTTCTTGCCGCTGCTGCTGCTAAGGTGCTTCAGTCGTGTCCAACTCTGTGCGACCCCAGAGATGGCAGCACCAGGCTCCCCTGTCCCTGGGATTCTCCAGGCAAGAACACTTTTTTCTTAGAGGGATCCCAAAGTCATGTGAATCTCAGGCCCTATAGAACCTAGATTTGCTCCTGCCCAACAGCAAGAAGGATTTAATTACAAATGAAATTTGTTGCAAAGAATCTTTTTAACTGACATTTTCTAACAGAGTTTGATTAGCTACACAAGGCCCTCAAATTAATTTGTATGAACATAGCCAAATGGTCTGCATAAATCATCATTTGGATACTGGGAGTTAATGATGTGACACAAAGCCTCAGAGATAAATGAGAGCCCTAATTTAGATGTAGCACCACAGACTCTTAAAACAATAGGTGGATCAGTGCAATAGAAATGACCAAGCAGATGTTAATTCCCAACTTATTACCAAGTAGTAAACTCCTACAGAGATTGCATGAGGTTCTGACACACGTCCAGTAAAAGTTAGGGGCAAAGGCATAATCTATCCTGTGTCAAACAATAATCAGTACTGAGGCTGAAAAGAAGAACTTCATTTGGGGTCTTAAGAATTGCAATTCAGGAGACCCAGACTGGTAACACTGTTTAGAGTGGTCTCGGAGTATAGACAATGTCTGGGGCTTATCAAAGCAAAAGCCACAAGGTTGTTTAAAAACTGTGACTGACCCTGATGCAAGAAAGGAAATACTTGTCCTTAAGGGATAGGCTGTCACAAATTATTTTAGAGTAAGTAAGGGCTTCCCTGGTGACCCCGTTGGTAAAGAATCTGCCTGCAATGCAGGAGACCCAGCTAGGTTCAGTCCCTGGGTCAGGAAGATCCCCTGGAGAAGGGAAGCAGTGAGAAAGCTATCCACTCCAGTATTCTTGCCTGGAGAATCCCACGGACAAAGGAACCTGGTGGGTTACAGTCCATGAGGTCACAAAGAGTCAGACACAACTGAGCAACTAACACTTTCACTTTCAAGGGTCGTATTCATACCTTGAGTTTTCGGGCTGATGTTCTGGATGCCCATGTTAAGATAAGAAGTGGTCCAAGTTCAGATTTCATCTGAGGTGAGCAGTGCTTGAGCCACACCTCTTCAGTGGCCTCTCAGCTCTATTTCAGATGGCTCTCTTGTCAGCGCTGACTGCATTTGATTCTCCTTTTATACCTGAAACCTCTCTGCAAAAACTGAGTTCAGACAAACTGAAAAAATTCAGTGGTCAGTGCATACCGTGACAGATAATATGGTGCAGAGATTCAAGTCAGTGTAATTAAAAAAAAAAAAAAAGGTATCAAAGAATCATTAGTCCCTCTGAACATCAAACATTGTGCTGACTCTATTTTGCTGAGTTAAGGCATCACAACTTGAACATGGATTCACTTCTGAGTCACTGATACTTGTCACTTATCCTGCAAGAGGTGGGCTGCTGCTGCTACTGCTGCTGCGTCGCTTCAGTCGTGTCCGATTCTGTGCGACCCCATAGATGGCAGCCCATCAGGCTCCCCCGTCCCTGGGATTCTCAGGCAAGAACACTGGAGTGGGTTGCCATTGCCTTCTCCAATGCATGAAAGTGAAAAGTGAAAGTGAAGTCACTCAGTCATGTCCGAATCTTCGAGACCCCATGGACTGCAGGCTACCAGGCTCCTCCGTCCATGGGGTTTTCCAGGCAAGAGTACTGGAGTGGGGTGCCATTGCCTTCTGTGAAGAGCACATAAATTGTCAGCACTCAATTAGGAAAAGAATATTTCTCTCACTTTTAGCTTCACAACTTACTAACATGTCCTATACTTTAGAAAATTCACCAACGTTAATAGCAAGGATATGACAGTCCTCCACTGGAGTTAAGTTGGTTGTTTTTAAAAATAAATCATTTTATGGTAACTTCCATCATCTGAATGAGATAAACTTTCAATATTTAAGGTAAATCTTTTTAAAATATTCCCCATAAAACTTAACAAGTCAGAAGACAGTCTCTCCCAAGAAAACAAGTACAGCTCCTGGGCCTACTGGGTAAAGGCAATGGTGATGGGAGATGGCCAGTGGGGAGGGGTAGAGACAGGAAAACAGAAGATCAAGGTTAAAGCTTGTGAGAAGATTTACACAAGACACAAGACTTTCTCAGGAGAAATTTGTCTTTAGCCAATGCCTTAGGACAGCAGTACCCCAAATACAGGCTTGCCTCTGAGGGTCACTGAAGTTACTTTTGAGTATAAACTTACTATTTTAATAATACTGAGACATTATTTGTCTTTTTCATTGTGCTGTTTTGCATAATGAAGTCACTCAGTCATGTCTGACTCTTTGTGACCCCATGGACTGTAGCCTACCGAGCTCCTCTGTCCATGGGATTTTTCAGGCAATAGTACTGGAGTGGATTGCCATCTCCTTCTCCAGGGGATCTTCCCGACCCAAGGATCGAACCTGGGTCTCCCACATTGTAGACAGACGCTTTACCATCTGAGCCACCAGGGAAGTTTTGCATAGATGGTACAAAAGCAATAATGGGTAAAGCTGTTGGTGGCTAAACCCAAATCGAGGCAGTGGCTCCTAAGTGTGCTGGCTTCATGTGAAATCAGTGTGCTACTGTAGTGCACGTTGTACTTTACTGGCAGGAGGGGAAAAAAGCCAGAGGACAGTTTTACCTTATAATGACTGTTACAAAGCAACACAAACTATTTACTTTATTAAATGTCAGTCCTTAGATGTACTTGAGTTTTTATAATCTGATGAAACAGGAAGTGTTCAAAAAGTACCCCTGCTACACACTGAAGTATGATGGTTGTCTCAAAAACAACAGTTGGACAGTTGCTTGAGTTGTGAGCTGAATGAGCAACTTTTTTCAGAGACTGCCATTTTCACTTGATTCGGTGAAAAATCATGTTTATTCAGACACGAGTATTTGGCAGAAACTTTCTCAACAATGAACCAATGAGACTGTCACTTCAAGGAAAACAACTGACAGTTTTGTTGCCAAGGATAAGATTCAAGATTTGCAGTGAAAATCAGAATTTTAGAAAAATTGTATCTATCAGTGTAAGCCTGGCAGTTTTTCAATGCTCAAAGACTTTTCTGATGATTAGCAACATCAACAGATAAAATATTTTACACTGTATAATGAAATATGCCAACATTTGAGAGAGCTGAATAATTCAAAGAATCAATATTCCAAATGACCAATGCATCATGTTACAAAATATATGGGTAAAATATTGATTCAAAGCACAAAATAAACCAATAAATTTTAATGCAACAGAATTTGAAAAGTTCATGGATATGGTTTCAGATTCTATGATGCAATTCACCTTTAAGAAACCAGTATTTGGTGTTGCAACTAAGAATAGCCACAAACTATTTAAGAAAGTTATTAAAATGCTCCCTTTTCCAATTATTGAACTGAGATTTCTTAAAACATATCAACCAAAACAAGACATCACAATAGCTTCGTAGTGTCTTTAAAAAATGTCCACAGACTCTGTGACAATCCTGTTCTCAAAAGGTATATTCTGAGGGTCAGACCTTTTTTTTATTGAAGTATAATTGACTTACAATATTATTTTAGTTTCAGGTAGACAGCTGAACTGAGACAGCAAAGTGATTCAGTTATACATATATGTATATCTACTCTTTTTCAAATTCATTTCCGTTATAGGTTATTACAAAATATTGAGTATAGTTCTCTGCGCTATGCAGTTAAGTCCTTGTTGGTTATGTTTTACATATAGTAGTGTATATATGTCGATCCCCAAAATACGTGAAAATGAGTGTTGCTTAGTCGTATCTGACTCTTCTTGATCCCACAGACTGTAGTCCACCAGGCTCTTCTGTCTGTGGAATTCTCCAGGCAAGAATACTGGAGTAGGTTGCCAATTCCTTCTCCAGGGGATCTTCCTGACCTGAACCTAGGTTTCCTGCATTGCAGGCAGATTATTTACCATCTGAGCCACCAGTGAAGCCCATGTTAATCCCAAACTCTTATTATTTTTAGACTTTTTATGATGGCCACTCCGATTGATGTGAGGTGATACCTCACTGTAGTTTTGATTTGCATTTCTCTAACAATTAGCGATGCTGAATATCTCTTCATGTGCCATTTGGCCATCTGTATTTCTTCTTTTCTGAGGGTCAGACTTAATGATTCATTTCTAGCAAAACAGAATGTGACAAAACTGACAATGTGTGACTTATAACAGTTCAGAAATGCATCGTGGTTTTCTCCTTGCTCTCTCTCAGAAAACCTGGGAGAAGCCAGCTGCCACTTTGTGAGGACAGCAAAAGATCTGAGAATCTTGGCCTTCAGTGACAGGAAAAAGATCAAGCCGGATGTCTGCATCTTGACTATGTGAGGCAAATATTCCCCTTAGGTAACTTCAAGACTCAACTATGTGAGGTGAATATTCCCTTTAGGTAACTTCAAGACTCAACTACTGCCCAGGCTTCTTGTGGGTCATGGATAATGTATTATACTGGGAGTTGGCTAAATTCAGCTCACTGTCTGCTTTTACAAATAAAGATTTATTGGAACACAGCCAGGTCTCTGTTACATATGCTCTTCGGCTGCTTACAACAGCAGAGGTGAAGTTGTCACCAAAACACCATGGCTTAAAATAGGTATTATTTGGTCACTTAGAGAATGTTTGCTTACCCTTGTACTATATCTGTGTTCTTCAATTTGCCCCCTTGGTACTCATTTTCCCACTGAAATTTCAAGGTATGACTTTTTCAAGGAATCAGAACCTTTCTCGTCTCTCCCTCTTGTTCTTGTCTAATCAACACCACAGATGAGTGACTGATCAGTGTGAGAGGGTGATTGGTTAATATTCCAAATGCCATTACACTGATGATTAGTTTTCAACTTATAAATTTTGAGGGGACACAAACATTCAGTCGGAGAAGGTAATGGCACCCCCACTCCAGTACTCTTGCCTGGAAAATCCCATGGATGGAGGAGACTGGTAGGCTGCAGTCCATGGGGTCACCAAGAGTCGGACACGACTGAGCGACTTCACTTTCACTTTTCACTTTCATGCGTTGGAGAAGGAAATGGCAACCCACTCCAGTGTTCTTGCCTGGAGAATCCCTGGGATGGCGGAGCCTGGTGGGCTGCCATATAGCCTGGTGGGCTGCCGTCTATGGGGTCGCACAGGGTCGGACACGACTGAAGTGACTTAGCAAACATTCAGTCTATAACAGTAATCAAGGAATTTTAATACCATATAAATTTGGTACCTACCGTCATCCACTTAAAAATAAATAAAAGTGCTCTTAAATTGAAATTTTACATCTTCCTTTCTATTTGAATCTGTTCTTCTGGTCCACATATCTTCCCTGGCAACTAAATTTCACCATGTACTTTTAAAATCACAAGTTCTTTATTTATCACCCTCACTCAACAAACCTATAGAGTTGCCCCCTGAACAGCATGGGTTTAAACTACACAGGTCTGCTTATACATGGAATGTTTTCAATAGTAGATGCTACAGTACTACAGGTTCAGGTGTTGACTGAATCCCAGGATGAAGACCCACAGACATGGAGTAACTGAGTACGGAGGGCCAACTGTAAGCTAAACTCAATGTCTGTGGGGAGAGGCAGCACCCCAGTCTTCCATTGTTCAAGGCCAACCGTATACAAACTGAAGTTTTAATGTAAGTTTTATATTTTCTGTGAGCATAGAGCTCTAAGTATTAAAATTTTTCTTCTAAATTAATTACTATTATAATTATTATTAATGTATAACTGATGAATAATTTTCATATATTAAAGCTTTTTACCAAAACATACATTTATTTTACCTTTTATAAATAACTATTAAACATACAAGCTAACATTTTATTGAAAATTCTCTTAATAAGGTTAATATGTATGCTCTGACACTCGGTCATGTCCATCTCTTTGCAACCCTATGGACTGCCAGGCTCCTTTGTCCATGGATTCCCCAGGCAAGAGTACTGGAGCGGGTTACTATTTCCAATTCAAGGGGATCTTCCTGACCCAGAGACCAAACCTGTGTCTCTTGCGAATCCTCTGCATTGGCATGCAAATTCTTTACCACTAGTGCCACCCGGGAAGCCCAGTAAGGTGAATAAGTTTTTTTCTAATTATTTCATCCACAGGTGAATTTACTTCTTTCTAGATTAAGTTATAACAAATAGAGGCCATCGGTTATATTCCTATTTCCCATAGTAAGATTTGGGATCAGTGAGGAACACACCTTTCTCATGAGTAGTACGAGAAAGGGTATTACAAATGCTTGTAAATTCTCAAGGTGGTCAATTTAAGAAAAATACTTGATATAAAGTTGAAATTTCCCTTGAAACTTTTTTTTTTTTGCCCAAGTCCTCTCTTGGGAAGTCTTCCTGTACCTTACAGGCACTGAGTTTGAAGCCCACTGGAGTAAGGACCCCTGAAATCTCAGAAGGAGAAAGATGGAAGTGAGAACAAGAGCAGATGATCAGCCGTGAAAAGCTATAGGGCCGCTGGAGGGGAGAGCTGGGTGAAATTAAGTGGAAGTTCATGATGAAGTAGGTAAAGGAAAACCAAGAGGACGAGAAAATGGGAAATAAAATTTGTTTTAAGAAAAAAACTCGAGAAAGGCAAGATGGGAGTTTTTGCACACTGGGCAGGGGCAGGAGTGGTGGGGCGGACCACAGTCTCTCCAGTCTGTTTTCTCAGATATCTTTCTGATGATCATCTACTCCAGCTCAACTCTGTCTTATTCTGACTGTGAACAAGCTTCAGGCACAAGGGAGGTGCTCAAAAAAGGTTGTGCCGACTAACAGACCATATTTAAGAGGAAACACTGCAAGGCGCTATTCAGGGAAAACATTCTCTACCTATCTGCCTTGACTATCGGGCAAGAGGTGGAAAAACAATTACTACCCTTATAGTTTTTATAGCACCACTTCCCAATTAGTGTCACGTGTGCTTTGTATAGAAATCTCTTCTGGAGGTTTTCTAAAAGACATTTTAGCATATGAAAAAATAAAGCCCTCTCTGCAATAGCAGTCCTGTTGGATCTGCGGCTCTTCCCTCCCCTCCCCCTTCAGGGTTTGCAGGAATCTCATCTTTCCTATTCTGCACACATAATACTCTGCTCATATTTATTGTGCTGAATCAAAATCCAACCCTGGTTTCCTCTCTTCTTGACCTTAGAGCACATGTGCTCAAGATGCCTATTTTCCCAGGCTGCTGATTGCTGATTCGTTCTCCCCTGGATGTCTGGGGTGGTGGTGCCCACACACCAACCCTCCACTTGACAGTCAGCACCACTCACACAGCACACAGCACTGCCCACTGGGACTGCTCTGAGGAAAGCCGCAAAATAATGCAAAGAGCGCAGCAGATGTGTTTGGCTCAGAAACATTTCAGTAATGATTTTCTTGCAGATGGTCAACTCAAGCATTGTTAAACTATCATACGTCGGGTTTTTAACTGTTTTTCCACAAGAGCAAATATATTTTTGTCATCTGAAGGCTTACACCCAAGTAGATTTTCCCAACGGTATTTGAGGGTTGGACTGAGGCATGGACAGGGAATTTCCAGTGCCAGATATTATGGGGTAGAATTCAGCCCAAATATTTCAGCTTCCTCCACTCATCCTCCCTCCCAAACTTATTTCTTGCTAATTCTTTCGAAATTAGCTTTTCTAGCCTAACACCCCAAAGTTGCCCTTTTGCTGTTATGAAATTGCAAACCACTTCAAGGCAAAGCCGTCTCTGAGATGTACCTGAGAGGCACATTATGAACTGCAAAGCTCCCAGAGAGCAATTTAAAATGATGAATATCCTTTCCAAACATCCTTTTCAAAATTGCACATGGACTCCAGCCAGTCACAAGACAGAGATGTGGAGGATGCATTCACCTCCCTGTCTGCTTTTTTACATTGCTCATCGCTGATTTATAATTCACCGTAAGTCACTTGGCCACACAAACAGAGCTGACGGGCAAGCACAGCCCCCGGCAGATGCAGTGTGTAGCTAAGAAAGAAAAGATGGGTCCCTGGCATTATGGGTTTTTTCTCCTACCTGCACCCTGATGTGACTCACTGCTATTCCGAGAAGAGTTCTACCCACTAGTCTCAGAAGAAGAAAAACACCAAACCCTGAGATACATTTTTAGACTTTGACAAAATAAATAAACTGCTATAGAGATAACTTCAGACTTCTGCTTTCATTAAAACAGTTTCAATGCATCTTCTCTCCCTTGAAACACAGTAGCATGTGTAAATTCATTCCTTCCTGTGTCAAGTTTCATTAACAGAATCACTTTTTTTTTTTTCTAGAATGTGTATCATTCACTGACTACGTGAGACACATAGACACTTCCTTTTGCACAAGCCATGAGAAGGCATTGTATGTTTCGGGAGATAAAATGAAGGCTGTCGTAATGAATTCAGGAAACCTCAAGGCACAGCTGATGTCATTTCTAAGCAGAGCTGCAAAGCGGGCAGACAAGATGGCCATCTTATGCTGCCATGTTAGCTCAGCCCCACTTGCTATGAGAGCTGAAGGGTAACAGAAACTATGCAAGGTCACGCTCTGGAGCCGGCAGAAGGCAGATTGTGAAGAGCACGCCGGCTGCCATTCTGGCCGCGCTGCCCCCAGCACTCTCCACACTGGCTGCCCAGCGGGACTTCCCCCCATGGGGAAGTGTCTCGGGGACCTCTCACCGCCATTTTCTATCATCCCCTCCCCAACCCCACCCTTGTGTCCCATTTTTCAGCCCTATAACCAGCTCATCCCCTAACTATCAGACCTCTAAGAGTTTAAATTTAAGAACGAACTCATTTAATTTGCTCAGGTGCTAATAGCAAATGCAGAGAGAAACACCTCTGGTCCTTCTTTCCCTCCGAGGAATAGAGCACATTTTAAACAGGGGCTTCTTATAAACTATTATCTTCTGGCCCAGAGGAAGGGTACTCCTGCCGGGAAACTTCCAGGAAAATAGGAAACCAAAGGACATCTTTGGAGAGGCAGGTCAGTGACTACTGAAGTATAAAACTTGACAGTTGTTTACTGGGTCCTGGGTCATAGCATCGCTGTAATCTTTGGGATCCTTTGATCATATGGAAAGTCTTATTCTGGTTATCTCCTATAATAGTGGAATTGTTATAAGGATATACATTGAAAAGAGAGCACCTGGAATTTCAAGGAACCATGAATAGTTATGGCTAATCAGTTTCATAGAAATGGAAATGTAGCTTGGAAAATGGAAAGCAGTTCAAATTCAAGGTGATCTGAAGCTTGGAGAGCAGGGGTTCATCCATTCCTTCCCCATCATGGGGACTCAGTGCCTCTGACTTCTGCTTCCTTGCAGCTGTCAGCCAACCACCTCTTCCTCCCCTCTGCATGTGCTTTGATTTCTGCTAGCTCATAACTTTTGCTTGTTCATAACTTACTCACAATTTCAGCCTATACACAGTCCCTGCTATCTCATAGCCCCTGGGTGTGTGTTTTTAGCTTCTGTTCTGGGTTCTGATTGACCCACTCACATATTTCCAATTTGAATGTCCTAGAAGATGTTACCTGGATCAGTTAGCTAGCATTCTCCTTGTTGAGGCAGAGACTTTGTATCAGGACCCAGCCAAAGCATTTAGTTGCTAAGAATCAGTTTGGCTCATTTAAGAAAAAAAAATATATACTGAAAGGGTATTGGATCAGAGAGAGGTTCAGAAAATGAACAGAAACAAACGGAGGCTGAGAAGCCAAAACAGCAGCCAAGTCATACCTCCAAATCAGCTGAGGGTGGATACTCCTGCCATCACAGAACAGAAGACATCATGACAGGTAACTGACCCTGAGCGCTGGAAACCAGGTCTCACTGCTTGTCCCCCTGGCCCTGCTAACCCCGGAACCTGGACACAGGTCACAATCACTTCCAGAAAGCACTCTCCTCATCTCAGTTCTTTTGTGTGACCAAGTTTCAATTCTGGGTCCAAGGGAGGTATATTTGACTGTCCAAGCCTGGATCACATACTCTCACCCCAGCCACACTGGTGTTGGGTGGTGATCAGAGGATGGGAAAGAGTATACGGCCTTTCAGGCTTCATCAGTGATAGATGGGCTCTGCCTCTCACAAAGTTTCAAACAGTGGCGCGATGACGGGTGGCTAAGAAAAAAAAAATGTGGACATCCATCTCATGAAGACAAAACCAATAAGTTCTGGGCTCCCCACTCAGCAGGGGCTGTGGGCAGGTTGAGTACTTTGACTGACTAGCCCAAGACAATCTCATGACCACAAAAGCATAGGGGATTCTTCCACATGCACTGTTTGAAGCCTCACAAGGCACGCTTATATTCAAAGTAGGTATTTATATGTCTGTCTGCCCAGTTGAACTGTAAGCATTTTAGAAGACTTTGGCTTTATTTTTATCTCCCTAGTGCCTGGGGCACTGCTTGGCATATAGCAGATGCTCAAAAATGTCTGTCAAATTTAATAGGACTGTGGTCCAGGAATTTTTCCACAGCATTAGATAACATAAATTTCTTCACGCTTTAGGGGAATACTATGATTTAAACAAGCAAATAAACAAAAAGGACTATTGACACTTCATGAAAGAGCAAAAGAAGTAAGAGTTTTTATGACCCAAAGTCTTCTCTGAGTTATCTTCGTTCCTTTACAGGGCACAGATCTCTGAAATTGGGGCAGATGTAAAGAGGGAACTGCTTGAATGAAGAGAGATGGAGGCATGAGAGAGAGGACAGAGTTTGAGAAGAAATCATTAGAAGCGAGGCAGAAATGAAGGAATTAAGGAAAAGAAGCAGAAAATCTGGGAATATTAGACACAGAACGTAAGATTCCTGATAACCTTGAAGGAAATTAGAGAATGGACAAAGTAATTCTGAATGCTGCTTTGATGGTAGCAAGGAAGAAAAGATGGAGCTAATATTTTTAAGCATTTATCATATGCAATGCAGTTGCTAGGAACTCTGTGTGTAGGTATATGTGTGTGTGTGTGTGTGTGCAAGCTCACACACACATTTATCCCTCACAACAACATAACAATGTGGACACTACTATATTGAGGCTTAGAGAAGTTAAGTGATTGGCTTAAATCACAGAGGTAATAAATGAGAGCATTAGAATTTAATGACTCTCCATCTGATTCCAAATTCCACATTTTTTTTAAAAAAACCATTCATCTCTCTCTCTGAATAAGGCAGAAAAGGGTTGGGGGAAAGATAGGGTGATAGTGCTTCCTAGAAGTTGGTACTATGTCTCTAAACTGTGCCCACAAATTCCCAGGACCTTGAATGGTGCCTAACCTACTTTTGAAGACAAACTTGATAATTAACATTTTCTAAATCATTTGTACATGAAAAATTTTTAAAATTAATATAAGAGAAGCTTTGCCTCTCACATCCATTTTGAAACAGTTTATGGAAATTTGTTACAGCAGCCCTAGGAAACCAAGTTCAGGAAACACCAAGAAAATCCTCACAGGTTATTTATTACTTACTTTGTATTGAAATACAATTGGTTTATAACAAAGCAATGATTTCATGGATGTTATACTTATAAGGAGGCTAAATAGAAATCTAAGCACCTAATAGAGCAAGTGGTAAGTGGATGTAGGACAGTTCATGAAAGTGGCGTGTGGATGGTAAAGTTTAGGACACAAAGGCAAGTGTGTTGGGAGAGAAACACATCTCAGAATATGCCCTCTGGATAGTGCAACTCATTCCAGCATTCTGCTTTTTAGATCCTATACGCAAAGAGTCACACAGAAAAGATGAACATATGGGCAATCTCCCTGGAGAAGGAAATAGGGGAGATAGAGCCTTTGCTCTCTTACTAAAGGCGCCTGGAAGTTACGGATGCCACCCCCATTGGCCTCTACCTGGAGAACCACTGAACAGGGGTACAGCAACCATGACCCCAGGAGCTGAGTGCTGGTGGGTGGCAGTATCTGGGTAAGTTTACATGGTCACTGAGGCTTGAGCAGCATCTTTTTATATTGATTGTGCTCCTGGCCATCTCATCAGTGAGATGATGCCAAGGTGAATGCAGCCCGGCAGGAAGACAAGGGACCTGAGGCCACGCCAGGGACACCTCCCAGGGCTCAGCCCTTCGCAGGCCATCGAGCAAGGCCAGAGGGCCACCTGGGTTGTTGATTGTCAAAGTGGAAGAGACCTCAGACATCAAATGATCCAAGCCTCTCGCTTTCCAGTTGAAAAAACAGGAATCCAGTCACTGGGGGAAGGTCACAGGGCTGAGTGGTAACCGGTGTTAGGCATACCAGTTAAAGGCTCCCTGTACAGAGTTCTTTTAAGGTGTGTGACTCTCTGAGCCAGTGGCCCAGTGGGGAATTTCTACGATTGCCTGTCTCCCTGTCAGTGATAGAAACTGCAATCCTATTCATCTCATCTGATGATTTGGCAAAGGTCTCGGAAGGGAGAAACGCTGGAGGAGAGAGGTCTGAGGCGAGGCCCGTCACGGGACCGGGGGACGCCCCCACGCAGCTCAGGGCTGGACTTCCTGTGATGCACCGAGACTCGTGGTTTGGAGTGGGGGCTGCGTGGGATTCACAAAAGAGGGGAAGAATTGTCAGAAAGTAGATGCTTTTGCCTGCAGAGAAAGGTCCCTAAGTCCCCAGTCGCCTCCCTCATGCGTATACACACACACACACACACACACACACACACGCACGCACGCACAAAAGTTGAAGCCACCACATCTGCCTTCCCCAAATGGGGTTCCTTGCACAAAAGTCTCCTCCCGCTCCAGGATTTTCCAACGCTGGCGCAAGCTCCTCCCTTGCCTGAGCCTGGCTCCAGTCCTAGCACAGAGTGCCCGCCCGAGCAGCGGCTGGGGGCGGCGGGGAGTGGGCCCCGCTCGCCGCCATTGGCTGTGCGGCTGCCGGGCGGAGGAAAGCCTCCCGCTGCGCCCTGCGCCCGCCCGTGCGCCCCAGCAGCGCGCAGCACCGGTGCGCTCCACCGTTCCCGCCGACCGCTTCTCCTGCGCAGATCGGCGAGACCCGGAGCGCCTGCAGGGAGCTCGACGCAGCCCGTCCCACCCCGAGCTCGGGAGCCAGCAGGGGACATCAGAGCGCCCAGATGCGCAGGTAAGTGAGGGGCTCCCGACGCCGCCCGCGAGCTCAGGCAGAGGAGTGGGAGCCCGGGAGGCGCGGGGCGCCGAGCGCTGGAGGGGGCTTGCCCTGTGCCACCGGCAGCCCGACTCCTCTCCTGAGGTGACCTCGGGTCCCAGAGGCTCCGCTCCCTCCCGAGCCGCCTCGCCAACTCTCCCCGGCTCCCAGCGGTTGAGTTCCTTGTTCTGGTCACCCCCGAATGTGTCCCCTTCGCGCAGGCGAGCAGCTTCCGCTGCCCGTCTCTGCCTATTCTCCGGGTGACTCCTCGGGGCTACAGTAGGACGCCGCGTCCTTGGTCCCGGGATGACCTGCTCCTATCCCAGACAAGGGGCGCCGGGGAGGTCTGCCCTCGCGTCTGCGGCTGCAGAGATGGGTTGATTTCCCCCGCTCAAGTGCAGGCACTTCTACACTTTGCGGAGTGTGTCTCTGGATGCACGCTCGCCTTTGCGAGAAAGGTTTTTCTCTCCTTTGCGGTGTGTGCGGCCACGTTCGTGTTTGTTGGGCGCCCACTTGGATTTCTAGGGTCATCCTTCCCTTTCTGAGGACTCGCGGCGCGCACACTGACCGCCCGCGTTGTACCTTACCTGCCTCGCGTGCGTCTTCACCGGTCCCCGGCGGCTCCAAATACGAGCAAGTTCTACTGGCGCGGAACAGGCTGCCGTTGCCCAGACGCGGTTTTCCGAGTCCTTGTTGGGAAACGCATCGGCTTCCTCCTCGTTTTCCCTGATCTCATGAGACGCTGGAATCCCGCGTTTTCCTGACGAGGTCCGTGGACCATGGGCAGACTGATTTCTAATTGAGAAGGAAGGTGAGTCCTGCGGGGAGCATCGGACTCCTCCATTCACAGACTCGTCTCGTTGAGTCCCGGGCACCCGCTCGCTTTCCACTGCCAGACGCTTGGGGCCCCGCTGTTCCTGGGTTTGGTGTCAGACTCCAGGGATGGGGTCTGTTTCTTACTGTCCTTCATTTCCTCTGCTCGTAAAATTTCCTTTGGAAAATTCTGTGCTGAAGCACTTGGGTGGTTCTTTGCGGGCGAGAATGGGATCGGACGGCTGCAGGACGTCTCACAGCCTTCGCATTTAAGTCAGCCCAGACTACAGGTGCCAAGGGAGGGAAACAGGCGGCGATTATGTCCTGAGCATTCTCGGGCCCACCCTAGGGACTACGCCCCGAAAAGCCTTGACTCCCGCCCCCCGCCTCAGGTGCTTTCCACGTTAGATTTTCCAGATTCACTGTCAAGACAGTTGCCTATCAACAGGAAAAGAGGTAAAATAAGTGATACCCTGTTCTTCAAAGGTTTAACCCCCTAATGCATTAAGCCCAGTGCATCCTCCTTAAAAAGACCAAAAACTAGCTTCTGTGTTTTAGCTTATTTGTGATCTGGCTCCGAGGCATGCTTAAATATATTGGCACTGTTTCACTAAGTATAAAGGCACTCCACCCTCACCCCTGCCAGACACACACATACGCACCCTTTATAATCCGCACACAGTTGATCTGTAATGTGTTGATAAATGGCCTTTTGAAGTGTTAGTGAGGCTGTCTTGCATCGACACCAGCCCCACAGAGGATGCCCTAGTCACCTTCAAATGCTGGGCATCAGGCATGGGGAACCGTTTGCCAATCTCAGAAGTAGTCTGGGAATAGTGAGTTCCAGAAAATGGGTGGAGGGTTCCATTTCTGTGTTTGGGTTGGAGGCTTATTATTTATTTGGCTTACTTATTTACTATCTTCGATTCCTCTACATAAAGCCAAAGCGCTTTGAAGAGCTCACCACACTTACCTTTATGGTTCTCTTTAAAGAAGCCTCACCGAAGGTAAGATCCATTCTGTTCTCCCTGCCGCTGGTTAGTTAAGTTCAACAGATTTTCCTGGATGTCTGTGATGTAAAGAGTTACATAATGTGCTGGTGTACATCTGTACATCCACTGGCCTTTTCAGGTCCAGGGTAGCAGACTACTGAGCCACATTCTAGGGCCTCAGCACCCCTGATTCTGACTTGTAGTAGATAATCTCTGTGGGATCAAGTGTTCTGAGAAGCTCAGTCTCATGACACAGAATGACTCCATCAAGAGTTCCCTATGAATAAAACCCATGTTCACCTTTGGAACCAAGACACAGTCATTGTTAAGTCTACACTAAATTTTGGCAACAAAAAAAATGAGGGTTCTGAATGGTCAAGTAGCCATATACAATTTAACAGTATATCTAAACATGAAATGGCACAATCTAGCCAGAACAGTGTCAATATTTCAACCCTCTGAATTCACATCAGGAACAGGAGAGACTGTCGTAAATACTTTCTGAGTTCCTAACTTTTAAATTGTCATCTATTAAGTTGTGATGGCATCACTGACTCAATGGACATGAGTTTGAGAAAGCTCCTGGAATTGGTGATGGACAGGGAGGCCTGGCATGCTGCAGTCCGTGGGGTCGCAAACAGTTAGACACAACTCAGCCACAGAACTGAACCGAACTGAAGTTGTAATGGCTTCCCAGGTGGTGCTGCCCCTGCTGCTGCTAAGTCACTTCAGTCATGTCCGAGTCTGTGCGACCCCATAGATGGCAGCCCACAAGGCTCACCTGTCCCTGGGATTCTCCAGGCAAGAACACTGGAGTGGGTTGCCATCGCCTTCTCCGAGGTGGCACTAGTGGTAAAGAACTCGCTTGCCAATACAGAAGACATAAGAGACGTGGGTTCGATCTCTGGGTCAGGAAGATCCCATGGGCGTGGCCACCCACTCCAGTATGCTTGCCTGAGGAGCCTGGTGGGCTACAGTCCATGGGGTTGCTGAGTCAGACACAACGGAAGTGACTTAGCATACATGCATAAGTTGTGTTAAAATGGGAGATCAGACTCTTCCCTGGTGGTTCAGATGGTAAAGCATATGCCTACAATGTGGGAAACCCAGGTTCGATCCCTGGGTCGGGAAGATCCTCTGGAGCAGGAAATGGTTACCCACTTCAGTACTCTTGCCCAGAAAATCCCATGGACAGAGAGCGTGGTAGGCTACAGTCCATGGGGTTGCAAAGAGTCAGACACGACAGAGCGTCTTCACTTTCTTTCACTTTTCAGTCAGTCCAGGTTTATTATTTGTACCATATTACAGGCTTGATCTTGATGCTGACATTGTTATAGACAGTAGTGAACAGGTATGGAAATTATAAGCCTATAATAGTTGTTAAAAAGGGTAATTGAAGAAGGTAACAGACCTGAATACAGTTTCTGATGGGAAACAAAAGGATACATGGCTGTTAAGAACCTATTTCAAACTCACAAAGACAAGAAGTTGACTTAAATCACAGTCAAAACACTAAAGATATTCATCCAAGGAACACTTAGAGGACAGATTTACCCCCTGGGGTAGCCAAGACAGTAGCTTTCCTTTGCCATGGTCATCTAGTATTCATCAGACGTGTCCAGCAATTTACCAACTATTGCCAATCATGCTGGTTTGGTTCTTACTCACTTTCACTTTTCCTGTGACCAGGATTATAGCAGAGGGACTTACTTTTCTCATTTCTTAAACAGAACATTCAGAACATGCTGTAAAATGCAACTGTAACAGAAAGTACAGTCACATCCTTTTGGGCAGGTTGACTTAACTGGCCTCAGCCTGAGAGTCTTAAACTTTGAAATAAAATGTACATATGAACCACTTTAAAGGCTTGTGTTAAGCGTATACGTTACAAAAAAGAAGGAAGGGGAGAAAGAGAAAGAGTTCTGGGCTTAATCAGTAATATTTTACTGCATAAGTTATTAAATTTTATTTCTATTTCTTAACGAAAATACCTGTATTTTCTGATTAAGATTCATTTTCTTGTACCAACATTCAAATGCAGACATGCACAAAATAGAATGTGAACATACCCATAATATCACCTGCTAACAAAACCATATGTTAGCAACCTGGTACATAACCTCTTATCTCCTTTAGTTTGGTTTGGTGTTTGCATGTCACTAAAATTGTGTGTGTGGGTGTGCACTGCAGCAATAGCCAGGCTGGTAATTATTTTACAAAAACAGAATCATACTATGCACAACTCTAAAGTTTACTTTTTTACTTTGCCAGACATGTCCAGCGTCTTTCCATGTTAGAAAACATAATTCTTTTGGTTATACCAGAATCCCCTATTTATACAATCTTGCCATCATTTGTGCATGCACCCTTTAAATTTGTCTTATTTTTCCCCAGAGGGTAAATTCTCAGAATTTATTATTTGTCTTATTGACCTATAATGCTGTGCATTTTTTCAGTAAAACATAAAGGACTCAGGAATTCATCCAGCAAGTAGTAGATATTCCCCCACTGTGATCCAGAATATCTTCTATATTCCTCATATGTTTTTTTTGCACTTAAAAAGATAATTTTTAATTGTTACTTAACATCCATAGTGAAAGTACACAAATCATAAGTATATAATTTATGATTTTTTGAGTTCAATTTGAACACACCCATGCAGATGGAACCCAGGTCAAAAAATAAAATATTTACCAGTACCATCCCCTCGTGCCCCTCACTTGCCTTGGCAACCAATTGATTATTCTAACAGTTCCTCATGAGAAAGTCGTTGGTGAGCTTGTTGACCTTAGTTTTCATGATTCAAGTGCTAGATTATGGGCACCATGCTGTTTAGATTGACAGTGTAATATTGACTGATGCTTTTCAGACCTTCAAAGATTCCTTGCCGACAAAGGTGGCCTGGTTCAACTGAATTAGTTTCCAAAACCCTTCATTTTGTCCTCATCACTTTATCATTTCTATCAAATTTGATCTTATATTTATCCATTGGACCGTGCCTGGCACATATTTCAATTGATATCATGAATTAACCTCTGGATAACAAAAAAAATGACTAACTTGTTTTTCATCTGATTTCCTATTGTTGGCTACCCAGCTCAGCTGAGTTAGTTGGATTTAAAATTGGAAAAGGAGTCCTAGGCTCTCATTTTGTGGCTTCTGTCTTTCTTCCGCCTCCTTTTTCCATTAGGAATATAATCAATAACCTTCAAAATTCACTTAACTTTCAGAGATATCAGTTTCTTGATTTTTAAGGACATACAACTCCTTGATTCTATTTAAAAAAAAAAAAACACCAGTATCCTTTAATGTATGATTAAATACATATAATTTTCCTTTCATAGAGGAAAGTCAATATTGAGAGTAAACATAGGAAAGAAGGAATGCGTTAGATGCATGAACAGTGTCTTAAGTTAGTTCAGTGAAGGAGAAGAGAAAATATTTGCTTCTTTTGTGCTCCACTGTTTTCATCCCTTTTATTATTTTCTAAGGAGCGGAAGTCTGGGTCAGTTTCCTAACACAATACTGCTGGGGAGATCACTGCTCACATTACCATGGCTGCAATCGAGATGAAGTGCTACTCAAAGTACAGTTCACGCACCAGCACTTGAATTGTTAATTACTCGTTCACGAGGAGAGACGGAACTTGAGCCAGAATATAAATCAAATAAGGCATGAAAGCACACTTTTTAGTTTGGATGATTTTCTGGTAGTAAAACCTTCTTGATGAAGGAAGCAGTGCTTTGAAGTTCCTCTTCTCACAAGGACTCATAACCCACCTATTCCTGACGGAGTCAAGTGGATATTCAAGTAGCACTGATCTCTAAGGTGGGCTTTGTAGATAAAGTGAGAAATTTGTAAAAATGTAAACATTTTCTCTTCCTGTGCTCATTTTCTATTGAAAATGGTTTTTTTTTTAGTTTAGTTTTTTTTTTCTTGAGGGGAAGGTGTATTTAACTTGGAGATAGAGTGACTAATAGCACCATAAAACATGGTGTTCCTGTATGCACTAGTTATAATACCCTTCCCTACAGTGATCAGCATATTGCCCTTGCCCCTTTTTACTTCCACAGATGAGCAGAGAGACAAGGACTGTGATTGTATAAGACTTGGTAATTTTCAAAGAATGGGATTATCATAGACTTTAACTTTACATTTAAGAAAAACAATGCATCCTGTTTCCATGTCCAGTCACATCTTCACTGATTCACTATGGTAAACTCCCTTTTGATTTTTATTGTGCTCTTCAGAATACATTCATTCCGGCCACTCAGCTACGTTCATGATAACATATTTCAGTGTTGACAGCAGATTCCTCCAATATCCTGGTGGACAGGAAACTCAATAAAATCTTTGTTGAATATTGTTGAGAGACACAATTGCTTGATACAAGTATGGTCCAAGTTTGCTCTGGACCATGGAACTATTCATTTTATTGCCCTAACTAAAATATTTATAAATTTAGGGCATGTTCATCATTTTTTTTTTTACTATTGAATAGCTACCCTTTGCCTAATCAGTATAATTTAATACAAGATCATTTATTCCTTCATTCAATAAATATTATTGTGAATCTAAAAGTATAATAGATAGAAACTACCTCTCCAAGAAGCTTCAAGTTTCTCATTTCTTTTATCCTTTGATTCCTTCATTCCTTCAAATACTTATTGAGCATCTTTATAACAGAGATTGCTGATTCATAGATAGAAAGATTAGTCCTCTGTTCTAAGAGTACATAGTGTATCAAAGCAGACCAGTGGGTAAACAAATATAACAAGTGTAATAAAATGTGAGAAATGCTATTGTAGAATGGTATAGAAAGTATCCTGAGAATGCAGAAGAAGGAGCCAGAAATTTGCTTAGAGAAAAATAGGTAGGGATTTATATTACGAGTGAACTACCAGATGAGGCAGAGGCAGGAAGGTTTGCAGAGTCTTAAAGAATGAACAAATTAGATTTGGGGTGGAGTTGGGGAGAAGACATACAAATATAAGAATTCAAAATATGTGGGGAATCTATAATAGTTTGATATGCCTGGAACACCATTCTCAGGACAAGAGAAAAATGAGACTGGAAAAGCAGCATGTGGCTGTGTAACAAGGGACATATAAGGTGGGTAATATAAGAAAGGCTTTTTAGAAGTTTTAATCAAGATGGTCACTATAAAAATATGCATGTGCATTAGACTCATGCCCATGTAGTAATATTTTATCACCTTACCTTACATAGTACATGGTTAACAAGTCGTTGAGTGAATCACTGTCATATCAAAGAATAGATTTCTTAACCAGAGTCACTACCACTATCCCATTATTTGTATAATGAGTTGTTTCATCCACTAGGGGTCTTTAGTTAGTCTTCATGTCTTTATTGTCTCTCCCCTAGTCCCTCTTGAGGGCTTCCCTGATAGCTCAGTTGGTAAAGAATCTGCCTGCATTGCAGGAGACTCTGTTCAATTCCTGGGTCCAGAAGATCTGCTGGCGAAGGGATAGGCTACCCACTCCAGTATTCTTGGGCTTCCCTGGTAGCTCAGCTGATAAAGAATCTGCCTGCAATGTGGGAGACCTGGGTTTGATCCCTGGGTTGGGAAGATCCCCTGGAGAAGGGAAAGGCTACCACTCCACTATTATGCCCTGGAGAATTCCATGGACTGTATAGTCCATGGAGTCGCAAAGAATTGGACATGACTGAGTGACTTTCACTTTCACTTTAGTCCCTCTTGAAACCATTTGTGCAGGTTAAAGTGACGGCTGGGCAGGACTGTCCATATACAATAGCACCTCTTCATGCACCCTAAAGGAGATCAGTCCTGAATGCTCATTGAAAGGACTGATGCTGAAGCTGAAACTCCCAATACTTTGGCCACCTGATGTGAAGAACTGACTCACTGGAAAAGACCCTGATGCTGGGAAAGATTGAAGACAGGAGGAGAAGGGGACGACAGAGGATGAGATGGTTGGATGGCATCACTGACTTGATGGACATGAGTCTGAGTAAACTCTAGGAGTTGGTGATGGACAGGAAAGCCTGGTATGCTGCTATCCATGAGGTCGCAAAGAGTCAGACATGACTGGGCGACTGAACTGAACTGAACTGAACTGAATGCTCCAGCTTGTCAGGGAATGTGTGTAGCTGTATCAGTGGCTCACTCTCATTCCTTTAAACCTCACTCTTGTATGAAATTAAAGCTAACCAAAAACGTGCTTTACATCCTTCTTTCTTAGCAGTGCCAAAAGAGAGTTTTAATATAATATATAGTAATTCATGCAGCTCTCCATTATTCAGAATTTGACTGCTTGAAAGTCAGTTTCTTATATACCATCATAACCTCTGCTGTCATAGTGAGTCAGTCAGTAGAAGGTAGATTATGCTACATTACAAAATAAGCGAGTAATCTGTGGCTTAAAACAACAGAAGTCTATTTATTGTTCACACTAAGTGCTCACACAACCAGCAAGGGGTGAATGCACTGGCTCTGGCCACCCAGGAACCCAGACTGGCAGAAGCTGGCCCAAATCCACAGTTATTGCAGCAGAGGGAAGGCGTGTGGCAAATCTCACATGTGAAAGAAAAGTGAAAGTGAAAGTTGCTCAGTCGTGTCCAACTCTTTGTGACCCCATGGACTATACAGTCCATGGAATTCTCTAGGCCAGAATACTGGAGTGGGTGGCCCTTCCCTTCTCCAGAGGATCTTCCCAACCCAGGGATCAAACCCAGGTCTCCCGCATTGCAGGCGGGTTCGTTATCAGCTGAGCCACAAGAGAAGCAAATTCACACAGTTACCGGAGCAGAGGGAAGGCATGTGGCAAATCTCACGTGTTGTCTTACATTTTATACCCACAGTGACACATGTAAAATTTTCTGCAAATTTTACTGATCAAAACAAGTCATGTGGCCACCCTAGTTTCAGAGGGGGTGGAAACATGCAGCCTTACAACATGCCTGGACAGAGGGAAGGACAGCAGAAACGTGAGCATCACCAATGACCACAGGTCTCAAATTTATTCCTCCTTTATCTTGAACCTCCCCAGAGAGAAGAAATGGGATGAACATAAAATTTGGAGACATGGGGATATAGATTTGAATTCCAGTCCGGCCTCTAAGTGGCTGGGTAACCTTGGGCAAGCTTTTGAATTCTCTGATCCTTAATTTTCTCATTGGTTAAAGCAAGGTAAGGGATAATAATAACTACAGTACAGAGCTGTGAAGATGAAAGAAAATACCCCTGTACCATACAGACACACACATACACACAAGCCTGGTGGGCTGCCATCTATGGGGTCACACAGAGTCAGACACGACTGAAGTGACTTAGCAGCAGCAGCAGCAGTATATGCTTTTATTAAATACACGTCAGCTGCTATCATTCATCGTGTTACTGTTTTTCCAAACTTGTTTGTCCGGACATCCTTTCTCCTACACAAGCATGTCAGATCCAGCTTCCTCTGAAGACCCCCTTTCATTCCACAGTGACTTGGGGATCCTTGCACCACCCCCTGCTACTTCTCACCACTCTTCCGGCACGATGTTGCCTCTACATCCAGTACACATACACTGAGATAAAAAAGCACTTAGATATAAGAGAAATGAGTGATGTGTGAATGTGCGCTTCTGATTAAGGGTATTCCTACAACCTTAATAAAAGAACACAAAGCACACAACCTTAAAGGGTGAAGTGGAGAGCTCAACCTTCGTAACGGACAAAGCCAAAATCTGTTAAATCTTGTATAAAAGATACTCTTAATTTTCATGAGTAAAGCCATATTTATTTGTACTTTTAAAAGAATGTATAAGTCTTTTATATAGGCCATCAGTGTGGTAGTCTGTTTTCTACAAATACTGACTAATTATTTTTCAATTTGACCTCTTCCCATTTTTAAAAATGAAATACATTCTGGGAGCATTTGAGCCTACATTTGTTTATTGCTTCCATATTGTCTTTGACAAATTCTAGTCCTGGATTGTTATCTCAAATAACAGGCTGCCAGGGACTTGATTTCCTCTACATATGATAGTCTGCCATGTCATGGTGCTCCATGTTACAAGGAACACATAGACATTCTTTTTGTTAGCCAGACTTTTGGGTATATTGTGCTGCCTGAGAGAGAGAGAAAGGAAGGATGAGTGAGAGGATATTAGGGCAAGCTCTGCTGCTCTGTTTACACAAAGGATTAGCAGGACCATGGGAAGTTTTCTTGAGGGAACATGCTTTCCTGATGAAGGACTCACTGTCCTCATTTCTGTCTCCTGCCTTCCCTGGTGAACTTGGGAATCCTGGTAGAAGAGTAATTTCAGAGCCATGAGAGGGCACTTTGTCTCCTTATATGGTTGGTGTTTTATGTAACCTCTGCCTAAAATCTGACTCATCTGGTACTCATCAATTTAGGGTACCTACCTGGAGCCTCAGTCATATGATTGCTTATGACTGAAGAAAAGCACTGTTAATATCAATGCTCCATA
Organism: Neotragus moschatus; assembly: GCA_006410615.1. Classification (NCBI taxonomy): domain Eukaryota; kingdom Metazoa; phylum Chordata; class Mammalia; order Artiodactyla; family Bovidae; genus Neotragus; species Neotragus moschatus. The sequence goes on from SJYA01002027.1 coordinate 1,332,976, forward strand.
TTAAAAAAAAATGTGCAGCTGCATTTTTTAATGACTAGTTTCATTCTTCGGAGAAGGCAGTGGCACCCCACTCCAGTACTCTTGCCTGGAAAATCCCATGGATGGAGGAGACTGGTAGGCTACAGTCCGTGGGGTCGCCAAGAGTCAGATACAACTGAGCGACTTCACCTTCACTTTTCACTTTCATGCACTGGAGAAGGAAATGGCAACCCACTCCAGTGTTCTTGCCTGGAAAATCCTAGGGACGGAGGATCCTGATGGGCTACCGTCTATGGGGTCGCACAGAGTTGGACACGACTGAAGCAGCTTAGCAGCAGCAGCAGTTTCATTCTTTTAAAATTGTTTATTGGCTCCCATTTCAAAACATGCAGACACTGAACTGTAAGAGAGTTCACATATTTGGGTTTATTCCTCTTGACACAATAGAGGACTCACCCAAACCAGAGCGATCAGGGAGGTGCTGCTAGATTTGAGTTGCAGGAAGCATGAGTTCTTTGATCTGCTGAACTTGGAGTCTGAAGACCGATGCTTGATGCCTAAATCAAGTCTCCCACTTTTGCTGAGTTTATTTGCTTCTGTGTTTCCTGTGGGCCCTGTGTGGAACCTGGACCTCACTGGCTATTGGGGGTCTCAGTGACCTTCCCCAGAGCCTGCCAACACACTAGCCCTCAATAGAAAATGATTCTCTCTTGGATCTTGAGGGCATTATACTAAGTGAGACAAGTCAGACAAAAAAACAAATTCACACAATCTCACTTATATGTGGAATCTAAAGAACACAAAAACAAGCTCATAGAACAGGTTGGTTGGCGGGAGGTATGTGAAATGTGCGAAGGTGGTCAAAAGGTACAGACTTCCAGTTATAAAATAAGTAAGTCATGGGGATATAACATTTGTCATGTTGACTGTAGTTAATACTACTGCACTGTATATTTAAAGTTGCTAATATCTTAAAAGTTCTCATAAGAAAAAATGACAACTGTGGGTGGTGACACATATCTTCTTGTAGTGATCCTTTTGCAATATACAAACATCTAACCATTGTTGTACACCCCAAAACTAGTACCATGTCATATGTGAGTTACTGCTGCTATACTAAAGAGCAACGCATGCTCAGGTGCCCAGTCGTGTCTGACTCTTTGCGACCTCATAAACTATAGCCCGCCAGGCTCCTCCGTCCAGGGGGTTTCCCAGGCAAGAATACCGGAAGGGGTTGTCATTTCCTCCTCCAGTGGATCTTCCCCTCCCAAGGATCAAACCTGAGTCTCCTACATTGGCAGGCAGATTCTTCACCAATGAAGTACCTGAAGCTATCTATATGTACAATGAAGCTATATGTCAATCATATCTCACTTATTTTAAAAGAGAAAACTACTCTTTCTTGAATCAGGATACCTACAAAGCCCCTCCCTTTGACTGGGTATTTAAAGTGCAGGAAAGATATTCTGGGCTGCCTCTGAGGATGACTGATGATGTAATATGAACATCGTTCATCTGCAGGTCCAGACAGGAGATTCAGACCAGTGAGTGATGGTGGTGTGAAGTCATGAGCAAGGCTGGCTGGCCAGTCACCATTCCTGGTGTTCAGGCAGCCTGTCCTGCCACTATGGATCTAGTTCCCTAGGAGTATTAAACCTCCTTTCTCTCATTCTCTGAGACTTCACTTCTTGTACCTCTGGGCATCATAAAGCTGATGGTGCAGCAAATATTTGAACTTCTCCAAAGCCCACTGAAAAGTCAGGCTTAATCACTGTATTTATTTAGAAACTTCTAACATTTTTACTGACTTACTGCATATTATACCAAATATATTTTCTTAATACCCTTGGGGATAAACCATCTTTCTCTAACTTATATGTTAAAGATCACCAATCCGATTGAAAAACTATGGGGAATAATAACAATGGACACCTATATATCCTTTAACTAATCAGTTGCTAATATTTTAACACATTTGTTTCATCATCTTTTCTTTCTGTATGTGTGTGTGTACTTAATTTTTTTTTAATTTTGGCTGACCATTTGAGGGTTAGTTGCTGCTACTATGATATTTTACTTTGTACATGTATTTCCTAATAACCAGAACATTCTCCTAGATCACACTTAGGAAATTTAATACTGCTACAGTGCAGTTATCCAATGTACAGTCTATACTGAAGTTTCTCCAGTTGTCATAATAATGTCCTTTATAACAAAGCTAGTTTTCCTTTTAATGGGTCCAAGGATCTTTCATTGCATTAGAGGATAAATCTCGACATCTGCATCCTATTTTTTCTTCTCTGAGTATTCAGCTGAATACTAAATAATGTAATACAGCCAAAACTGGTTGTAGCCAAAACTTAGCCTGCCTAAGCTGCCAATTACCAAGCATTATTATTTTTAAATACCCGTTTCACTGTGGAAGGCATCATCATACGTTGACTCTCAGCCATGGAGGACTGGAAGAATGAGAGAATGTATTTAGTAGAATCCATATGTATGAATTATGCTAAGCACTGGGCTAATATCCAGGAGGGTTGGGCAGTGTACACACTATGTAATCAACTAAGGTTCTTTTTGTAGTTGTATTATGAGGGGCGATGGTTTATTAATTCAAGTAAATGCTTTGTTGAAAATATCATCAGATGGAAGACTCTGTAAGCTTGAGTCCTTCCTGGGAAATGCAGGACTTAAAACACACATACTTGTCATATTCGAGTCCATTTCTAAGAAGAGGCTATAAACCATCTTAGTTTAAACAAATACATGACTATAGTTGTCAAAAGAGAAATATAAATAAATCATGGCCTGTTTAATTAATTTGCTAATACTGAAGTTCTTTTCAAACAACCTATATCATCACTTTTTTTTTCAAATTGTACCTGTACATGTGATTTTTATAGATAAGAGAATGGTTTGTTAGGTTTTGGCATATTCTTCGGTGCAAATTTTAGAAGTGGATATATTAGATAATTTATCTTTCTGTCTTCCATATGCCTCAATTACCAAGATATTTTAGTGGAAAAGTAAGCTTGGGGTTTAACTTATGAAGTGAATAAAACATTTACTATATATCCATTCTTATAAGCTGAAAACTTACAAAACAGATGGAAAATTACAAGATAATGTATATACAAAACAATAATCGACATATACAGAAGCATATGCCATCAGAAAAGTTTTCACTGAACACATTAGCCTAGATACCTACGGGAGATGGAAGGAAATGTAGAGAAAGAGGGATCAGGTTAGTCACAAACAGAAGAATGTGTATTTAAAAAGGAAAATAACAATAGAAACAAGAGAATAAAGAGTGGCATTGGTCAGGAGCTGTACAAGCTCACTTACTTTCTTCTTATGCTGCATGGTCCCAGTGGCCCATAGTTGCCTACTTCAGAGGAATCTGCTTAAATTTAGGGTGGACTTTATCAAAGCTTATAGAAATTCCATATTTCCAAGCTCTTCCCTGTCTCCTTAGAATAGTTTTAAGGGCACTCCAAGGCCCCTGAAGCCTGAGAGAGTTGACCGGGAATACCTTGTGGTCTCCTATAAAGGTTTAAAAAAGTGACTCATGGCAATTGCAAAATTAAGTTTACAAGAACAAAATCTTTCCAAATATCATACTCCATAAGGAGACTGTTAGGAGCATTTCCTGATTGGACAAAAGCTAAATACAAATTATTTAATTGTGGAGATAGAATAAAAGGCAATGGGAAAGGAGGAAATGCCGTTCTCCAACCAGAGCATGGTTGAGAGTTTTTTAAAACATGTCTCGTCATATTAAAGATAAGCAAGCAGGTTTCCCTGGTCGTCCAGTGGTGGAGAATCCACCCTGCACTGCAGGGGACACAAGTTTGATCCTTGGTCTTGGAGGATTCCACATGCCCCAGAGCAACTAAGCCCATGCGCCACAACTGCTGAGCCTGTGTTCTACAGCCTGCTCACCACAGCTAGAGAAAGCCTTCGCACAGCAACTAGACAAAGCCCTTGGGCAGAAAAAATAAAATTAAAAAATTAAAAAAGAAAATAAGGAAGCTTTTTTGTATACTAGTTGCTCTAAGAATTTTAAAAATAGATATTCATATTCTTCTAAAAAATTGGAAATGATCAGAGCTGAGTGGAGGAAGGGAGTCGCACCTTAAAGTTCCCATTAAAAATTCTGTAACATCTTGAAAGGTCGATCTTGGTTCTTACCATCTTTCTTCACACGGATTCATTTCAGTCTTGCCTGTGATCTTCAAGTCATTATTTCTCTGACTGTTTGCTTTTTCTTTAAATCAAGTGTTTAGGCAATAATCTTTTTTCCTGCTCCCTGAAAGTGACTGTCATGTTCTGCTTCTTCTGAACCAGTTCCTGCTTCCTTCAGCCTTTAAGTTGCTACTTTTCTCATTTTGATTTGATTCATTGCGTGAATAACATAGATAGGTTCAATCTTCCCAGAGTGCAGGATAGACCTCTTCTTGGTCTTTTCTAAACATCATTAAAAAAATCACAAAAATACTATGCCTAAAACTGGTTTTATGTTTGACCTTTTTAATCCAGAAAATGGGGGCTTCCCAGGTGGCACAGTAGTAAAGAATACACCTGCCAGTGCAGGAGGTGAAAGAAACTTGGGTTTGACCCCCAGGTCAGGAAGAGCCCCTGGAGGAGGAAATGACAACCCACTCCAGTATTCTTGCCTGGAAAATTCCATTGACAAAGGAGCCTGCCGGCCTATAGTCCATGGGGTCGCAAAGAGTCAGACACGATTGAGAATGCATGCATCGTGCATCATTGTCCAGAAAACTATCCACTTAAACTCTCTTTTTCCTCAGGGAGTATCATTTAAAAATAAATTATTCTTACTAAGGCAGAAATTTTGGCATAAAAATGTTCATAAGAATGTAGCAAAACTTTATTACAAATAATAGTTTGATTTCCCCAGGAAAACAATGCTATAGATGCAAGGGAACTCCTATCTATAATTGCTTTTGAGGCTGTACAAGATAGATGGTCAAAACACTTAGGTTCCTATCTCCTTTTGAAATAGTTTCTTGTGTTTTTATTTTTATTTTTTAATTTCATTCAATCTACACTGTTTTTTGCATATCAAGAAAGGTATATTCTGAATATTCTGTGAATTATACCTTATGTGGATAATTAATTTTTAAAGAATCAGAACAAAATAGCTAGCCTAACATAAAAGTATTCTGAAAATAATTTAATTATTTTGCTGAGGAAATATTTTTCTGAGCCGGAGGCTAATCCAGAGAGATAAAAGCCATCGCCGAGGTAAAGAGAGATAATAAGGGATTGGACTGAATCCAAAGCCACCTAATGACCTACCCTAGAAACTGGTTTTGAAAATAAATCACAGATACTAAGCTGTTACTCCAACATTTCTTTAATTTTCACCAGAGTACTATGAAAAAGTTCTGATTACATTTTCTCATCATTCTTTTGAACTACGGATAGAGGACTGTTCCTTTTCATTTTTTGGCTGCCATTATCCAGTCCAGGGGAGCTTCCCAGGTGGCGCTAGTGGTAAAGAACCCGCCTGCCAACGCAGGAGACAGAAGAGAGGCAGGATCCATCCCTGGGCTGGGAAGATCCCCTGGAGGAGGGCATAGCAACCCACTTTAGTATTCTTGCCTGCAGAATTCCATGGACAGAGGGGCCTGGTGGACTACAGTCCCTAGGGTCGCAGAGTCGGACGTGACTGAAGTGACTTAGCACACGTGCATCCAGACCAGACCATGAATTCCAGGACGTTATTCAGAAACTTCATCTCTCCACATTTCTTTTCATGAAATGGCTAACTCCACACTGAATAGCAGATAGACTCAGTTTTTCTCTTTACTTGGTTTTATTTTTTATTGTGCTGACACAGGGAATCATAATGAGATTCTACTAATTTTCACACAAAATTCTTCTCCCAAAGCACTGTACTGACTAAGCAGGAGCAGTTCTCAAATAAGCAAATATATGGCAACCCACTCCAGTATTCTTGCCTGGAGAATCCCATGGACAGAGGAGCCTGGTGGGCTACAGTCCATGAGGTCACAAAGTCAGACAACTGCAGTGACTTAGCATGCATGCATGGATGGGCTTAATCAGCTTTGAATGAGGTTAGTAGTAATATAATGAACTTTATTTTCATTATTGCAAGCCCAGGGGTAAGTGTTTGCCATTGACTGCAAGTGAAGATTTACATTTAAATTTACATTTAAATCTTCACTTGCAGTGGGTGGCAAGTATGTATTGTCAGCACCTACCTTCTCTTACCTAGCATGATGTAAAAGGCCACTAGGTGAAGAAAAAGCATTAAGAGAAAAGAAAATAATGCAAATTGTAAAGGAAAGTTCAAGGTCCTATATAAAACTTGTTCTTTTCTAAGTAAAACTAAAAACAACTGTGCTAAGATATGATAAGTTCCCCTCCAGATTCTGGAAACAGTAGTTTCTACATGTCCTACAAAGAAAGAGATCAAATATATCATCTAAAACTATTCATTACATTATACGATTACAGTTTACATTTGTAGACCTGGAAAGAGCCATTACCATGCATGTTAATACTGTATCAAATTGTTGCTAATGGTTTGGGAGGCCCATCTTTTGGAGAATGACACAGCGGTGAACTGTTGATTCAACATCCTAACAGCTAGGGCACTCTTTGAATAATGTCCACAAGGGAACAAAGCAGCTTGTCCCAGTTTTCCATGACAACAACAACAACAAAAAAACCACCTTTCACAGAGTTGCTATTCACAAAGAAATGTATTTAAATAAAGATCAGAAACTCAGAGACTGCTGTGCCAGATTGGAGGCTGACTGCAGGCTGGATTTAATCCACCCCTATACTGTAGAAGTCAAGACCCTGGCAGAGGCCCCTTCCACAAGCTGGCTGCCCAGGGGTCTTGCAGTGCTTCTGGGAGAGCACTCAGAGATGAAGGCTTATCGAATCTTCTTCCTTTCACTAAGCAGGAAGGTACACACACCAGAGAGTATGCTCTATTCCTGCAGAGCTTCACAGTCCTCATAATCACCCCATGGGAAGGAAAGCTTCCATTCTTTCAGAGGAGTCACAGAGCCTGGCACTGAGTGACATGCAACAGAGGCCCGCCCACTTCCACCAGGTCTGCCTTAGCTGTCAGTTCCTCTGACTCCCCACCCCACTGGACTCATGGTGAGATTACACACCCGTCCTTCCTCGCTTCAGGAGGTGACTGCTGTTTTAGACTTCTTCCCAGTACGAATTTTTATTCCAAGAGACAAAAGGGATAGCTGGCTGATCATGAACTGAACGTCTCCCTAGATCTTCACTTACAATGCGATCTGCCTCTTCTTCCTTCCTCAAAAAAAAAAAAATAAATAAAATAAATAAATAAAAACTTTCTGAGAATGGGTCAGAGAAAAAAAAAGCATCACAATCCTCATATGGCTTTAGGTGCCACGTGAAAGGAGGGTCTGTTCTCATTGCCCCCGGTTGGGTCAAGGCTATGCATTTCAGATGAAATCGCTTTCTTTTTTCCTTTGAACCTAATCTGCTTGGGAGAAACAGCCCAAGAAGCAACATCTTGAAACACACTTGCTTGATTTTGTTTCCACAGTACCACCTACAGCCTCATTCACACTGCTCAGTGACTGAACACATACACTCTGGGTCATCCTCAGCATTATACACAGACTCAAAATATTCACCAGAGAGAAAGAAGAGTTATCCATTTTTAAGACGTCTATAAGGAAATGAGAAGTGATGTCATCAAGTTAAAATGATTCTAACAGTGTGTACACTCTATTGTTTCTGAGTAGAAGAGTGGAATGAAGTTTGTAGATCTGTCATTTTAAATTAGGTAGTATTCTGAAAGTAATAGAAAATCTAAAATATTGGGGGAAGGATATTTAGAGAAGATATTGTGAAATGTTGAATGAGGATGCAAGTTGTCATCTGTTCATCTCTACCATTATCTCCCAAGGTCACTTGGAAGGTCAGACGCTTTCCCCAGTTATTAGCCTCAGTTGCTATAAACTCTTCCATAGATGTTTGAGGCTCACAATGGGCTTTTGTCTCCAAGAAGGTGATCTTCAGGAGGTGAAAAGCACTCTTGGAATATTTACATTGTAAATAGATAGCTTGGATTTAGCATCTGGTCTGGCAGCCAGTGGTGAGCTCTGTCTTTGAATTGCCAGTGACTGATTCGGTGCCTCCAGTCCCACCTCCAGAAAATGATACAGAGCTGAGCAGCAAAGGTGGTTTTAGGAAACTCAGCCAGTTTCAGCTGAATGTGTGACCTGTACGTGTCAGAATTATTGGACTAGCGGAGAACTCGAAGTCCCTCTAGTCCTCTGAGGGATTGAGAAAGACCTATATCTACTGGTCTTTTGCTTGGATGGCTTTGTTTTATTTTCAAAGCATGATTTTGGACACAGTGTCATATCCTAACTTAGGAGCTTGTGGAGAGGTAGAAAAGTATCATTGAACAGATGGGAAACCAAATATCAAGACTGAACTGTGAACTTATCCAAAGTAAGTGGCAGGTAGGAACTAACTGAGGGTCGTCATTTTCTCTTCCTACCACAGTTGAGGAAAGTAAGAACACAGTGCAGGCATGGGTTGCTCTCTGTCCTCTGTTACTGACTGGCTGTGAACACTGAGTAAATCACAGTTTCTTTGTCGATCAGTTTCCTCATCTGCAAAATGGGAATAATAATTCCTGCTCTGCCTCTCCTACAAACTAGTTTGTGTGAAGAACAACACAAAATGCACAGCCCCTACCTTCTTATCGGTGCCAGAAAAAGAAGGCATGCAATCATTACTACCAAAGGATAGGAAAATTGAGACTGGATGGTATAAAAGGTGGAAGTCCTGGCTTATCTTCTAATTGATATATTTATTTTTGTCATATCAATATAAGACAGCATCTTTGTCCTTCGTTTCCTCAGCTAGACTTAGGAGGTCTTATCAGAACATCTTGAATATTTCTTTCCATTCAGTCCACACGATTCTTTCCTATGCACCATGCTGTCTCTGAGTGAAAGTCGCTCAGTCATGTCTAACTGTTTGTGACCCCATGGACTATACAGTCCATGGAATTCTCCAGGCCAGAATACTGGAGTGGGTAGCTGTTCCCTTCTCTGGGATGCTGTCTCTGAGATGCTGCTATTTTCCCTACAGATGAATGGCTAGGGCACTTTTCTGCTGTATAAGGCATGGTATTACTACCAGATCAGTGGAACACATTTGCAGTCCCACTGTGATTCTCTGTCTTTTTTTCCCCAAAGGATCCTCAGGAGCCTATAGCAGCCTAATGGAATTAAAATCACCAAAGTGTAATGAAGGGTGGGAGTCTCATTATTTTAGGAAATACTAAGAGCTTGTCCCATGGCCTCCTCTGAGGAGTCACTGAGATTGTTAGCTGGCTTGACTGCCGCCAGGGCAGCCCTCTCAGAGGGTCCCTCAGTCTTGGGGATCATTAGTGCCGCTCAGCCACAGCCACAGCGGCCACTGTTAGCCCCTCAAGGAATCAGCCACTTAATTAGATTTGAGGAATGGAAGGAAAGGCAAGTTGTCAAAGTAAAATTCAGGCAGAGGCTAGGGAAAGGGAAAGCCAGGGTACGGAGGATGTTTTTTGCATCAGCATTTCACTACATCTGATGCCGGGAAATTTGGAAATTTACAACCAAATGGTCCAATGCCATAAAGAGCTACGAAGAGCATCTTTGCTGGATTTGAGGAAAGAGAGTCATCCATCAGAGGGATCATTCTCCCTCAGACTGCTTCCCTCGCCCCCACATGGACTAGGCAGAAGCTGGCTGGGACTTCTCCAGTCACGGACGCGAGGGTGGTAGAGACACCCCGCACCCACACCCATGCCTGGAGCCTGCAGAATCACACACCTTCCCTCCCAGGATGCCTGCCTGGCTCCATCCACTTTGTTTCTGGCATTCCTCACAGGGCCCACATAAGGAGGGGCAACACGGCCAAGAGCATTTCTTTCGCTGCACACATTCACACACATCACACATATACACATGCACCTCCCCCCCACACCACACACATACACACACACACACACACACACACACACCACACTACACCCATACCCCCTTATATTCCCCACATCCCACACACACCATACCATACAAACATACACACACACCACACGTACACCCACACACACACCCATACACATCACACCCCTCACCCCACACACACACCACACGTACACCCCCACACACACACCACACATACCCCACACACACACCACGTACACATACACATACACCCAACACATAGATGAACCTCCCCCCGCCACGCACACACACTGAGCTCATTTTGGCCCAGTTTTAACAATTCACAGAGTGCTTCCCTGTCTATTATCTTGATGCCTGCATAACACAGTGTGCAGTGGGGGGAGTACTATACTATTTTACAGATGAGAAAAATGAAGCTCAGAAGCTAGGCAATTTGCAAGGAGAATTCAGGCCTCAAACTTAAGGCTCTTGACAGCAAACCCAGTACTCTTTCTATTATTAAGAGGAAATCCAACTTTTATTGATCTAAAGGTTTTTTATTCAATCCCTAAAATATGCAGAACAGAGTACAGATGTAGACCTAAAAAGAAACAAATATGTAGGAATGGCCCCCAATCCCAAAGAGATACACTTTTATAAACAAGTCAGCAAATTATGAAAAGCAAGCTTACCCGTGCAGTGATTCTCCAAACCATGCTAGAAGGAAATACTGGTCAAAAAAAGTTGTGCTAGTGGGCTGGACAGTGCAGGGAATTCATTTTCTGGAGGAGGAAGGTTTGCAGCTAACTTTTGGGGTCCTATTCTCAGAGCAGGCTTGGAGCATCTGTTGAAATCTCAGCNATGCTGTCTCTGAGATGCTGCTATTTTCCCTACAGATGAATGGCTAGGGCACTTTTCTGCTGTATAAGGCATGGTATTACTACCAGATCAGTGGAACACATTTGCAGTCCCACTGTGATTCTCTGTCTTTTTTTCCCCAAAGGATCCTCAGGAGCCTATAGCAGCCTAATGGAATTAAAATCACCAAAGTGTAATGAAGGGTGGGAGTCTCATTATTTTAGGAAATACTAAGAGCTTGTCCCATGGCCTCCTCTGAGGAGTCACTGAGATTGTTAGCTGGCTTGACTGCCGCCAGGGCAGCCCTCTCAGAGGGTCCCTCCTTCTTGGGGATCATTAGTGCCGCTCAGCCACAGCCACAGCGGCCACTGTTAGCCCCTCAAGGAATCAGCCACTTAATTAGATTTGAGGAATGGAAGGAAAGGCAAGTTGTCAAAGTAAAATTCAGGCAGAGGCTAGGGAAAGGGAAAGCCAGGGTACGGAGGATGTTTTTTGCATCAGCATTTCACTACATCTGATGCCGGGAAATTTGGAAATTTACAACCAAATGGTCCAATGCCATAAAGAGCTACGAAGAGCATCTTTGCTGGATTTGAGGAAAGAGAGTCATCCATCAGAGGGATCATTCTCCCTCAGACTGCTTCCCTCGCCCCCACATGGACTAGGCAGAAGCTGGCTGGGACTTCTCCAGTCACGGACGCGAGGGTGGTAGAGACACCCCGCACCCACACCCATGCCTGGAGCCTGCAGAATCACACACCTTCCCTCCCAGGATGCCTGCCTGGCTCCATCCACTTTGTTTCTGGCATTCCTCACAGGGCCCACATAAGGAGGGGCAACACGGCCAAGAGCATTTCTTTCGCTGCACACATTCACACACATCACACATATACACATGCACCTCCCCCCCACACCACACACATACACACACACACACACACACACACACACCACACTACACCCATACCCCCTTATATTCCCCACATCCCACACACACCATACCATACAAACATACACACACACCACACGTACACCCACACACACACCCATACACATCACACCCCTCACCCCACACACACACCACACGTACACCCCCACACACACACCACACATACCCCACACACACACCACGTACACATACACATACACCCAACACATAGATGAACCTCCCCCCGCCACGCACACACACTGAGCTCATTTTGGCCCAGTTTTAACAATTCACAGAGTGCTTCCCTGTCTATTATCTTGATGCCTGCATAACACAGTGTGCAGTGGGGGGAGTACTATACTATTTTACAGATGAGAAAAATGAAGCTCAGAAGCTAGGCAATTTGCAAGGAGAATTCAGGCCTCAAACTTAAGGCTCTTGACAGCAAACCCAGTACTCTTTCTATTATTAAGAGGAAATCCAACTTTTATTGATCTAAAGGTTTTTTATTCAATCCCTAAAATATGCAGAACAGAGTACAGATGTAGACCTAAAAAGAAACAAATATGTAGGAATGGCCCCCAATCCCAAAGAGATACACTTTTATAAACAAGTCAGCAAATTATGAAAAGCAAGCTTACCCGTGCAGTGATTCTCCAAACCATGCTAGAAGGAAATACTGGTCAAAAAAAGTTGTGCTAGTGGGCTGGACAGTGCAGGGAATTCATTTTCTGGAGGAGGAAGGTTTGCAGCTAACTTTTGGGGTCCTATTCTCAGAGCAGGCTTGGAGCATCTGTTGAAATCTCAGCAGATGGAACACACCAGAAATGTACTTTCCTTTTTATTTTGGAGAAACCTGGCACCTAGGGTACTATGAGATCAAATAAAAGTGCATTTTTATATCATCATTTGTAACATAAAGTCAGGAACATTACTTGTTCCTGGGAAAGTGATTTCATTTTTTCCCCTCCCCGATGGATTTTATAAGTAAGCCATGCTGAAATGAAAACTGGAAATGAGAGTCAGTGTGACTTCTTTCTGAATAACGCACTCAGCTGTCTGGGGCTTTTTGTCTTTGTTTTTGCAGTGTCAGTGGACACCTGGTACCTGCTGCCTTTGCTTGGAAACTGAGGAGCTCTGCTGTGCTGCAGGGCTTGCTGATGCTATCACAGCAGAAGGAATGCTGGTTCTGTCCCTCTTAAGCCCTGTGTGAAACTGACTTTTCATACACCGCGTTCTGTGACCTTCCGTAACGATGTCTGCACCTGACTCTCCCTCTGCATTCTCGGGGAGTGTGGAGAACGGGACTTTCCTCCAGCTGTTTCCCACGTCCCTGTCCACATCGGTGGACCCGTCCGTGGGCCACCTGTCAAACGTCTACATCTATGTGTCCATATTCCTCAGCCTGTTAGCCTTCCTGCTCCTGCTTTTAATCATCGCCCTCCAGAGGCTCAAAAATATCATCTCCTCCAGTTCCTCCTACCCAGAGTATCCAAGCGACGCTGGGAGTTCTTTCACCAACTTGGAAGTCTGCAGTATTTCCTCGCAAAGGTCCACTTTTTCGAACCTTTCCTCCTGAAGAAAATGGAAGAATCTTTCAGTGCTGTGGCTGCTGAAGTTTTCCCTCAGGGGAAGTATCACAGGAAGCAGGCACCTCAGGAAAGAAATGCCCATTTTGTTCTTTTTCACCAATTAGACCGGTTCTCCTTCTCCTTCAGTCCTGATTTCTTTTTCTGTTCATGATGCTTTTTGTTGTGAATATAGGAGTTGATGCTGACAGAAATGCTTGCGTGGTGAGGAATTTCACCCAGACTGCTTGATGAACCTGGAGCTGGCTTCTTGGTGGGGCAGGCCACCCTGCTGGACACCTGAGGCTGAACTCACCTGAGGCGGCCTCGCAGGGGAAGCTGGGTCAGGGCTCTTCATTTCTGTTTCCCTTACAAAACCATGAAACCAACGGAGCCAGCAGTAGAAGATATTTTACATGTTTAAAAGATAAAGTGGAAAACACCAAGTTTAAAAAAAAAATCAGTTTGGATTTCATGTATAAAAACTCTACAGCCAGAGGCAAAAATATGCTAAGTGTTTTATTTCATGTCACTTTAACCAATGAAAATCACATTTATTGATGAATTAAGTCATATATGGAGAAGTTCTGGAAGACTTTAACTTTTAATAGCAAGACAAATATCTGTTTTGATGCTGTTTGTAACATATTTCTGCTTTGGGGTTTTTTTTTTTTTTCCTACTTACGTTATAGTCTTAATGACTCTATGTTTGTGGAATTCTTTGTGATAATTGCTGTTGCTATTCCTAAGACAGGCACCAGAACAGACACTGGAAATTTTCATTTTGTATCCATAATTTCCATCAGTGGGAATCATACATACATATGGAAAATACTCATTTAGTTGTATTTCGCACAGTAATGACTCCTAGTGATTGTGAAAGCATGTTCTTTTATTCAGTTTCACAGTCTTCATAAGCTCAATGCAGAATTATATTGTCTCCAAGATGTCAGATGTCTGTTCACTCACATTAGGTTGCAAAACTTAGAAGACTCCATTGCTAAATAGTTATGTTGTTATATATATACTCTGTGAATGTTACATGTCTCTGCTAATTCATTGTTGTGTGTTAGCGTAATACTCTACATTAGGTTTCCAGGATGTGGATTTATGTTTAAAATTGTAAACACTCACATTGGGTAGGGGGCTGCTATCCTGTGGTCAGCCAAGCATACTTGAACTCGGGGGGCTTTGTGCATGAAAGGAGGCACTCTCGAGAGCATAGACATGGAATACGGAGGGACTCAGGTTGCCACCCAAAGAACTAACAAAGCAAGCAAAGAGTAGCTTTGCTACTTTGCAGCTTCTTAAGAGTAAGAATTTTAATATAATTTTTGAAATCAGTGGTCCACGGTGTAAACACTGAATGTATTCATTCTGCAAAGCCCCTGCATCAGCATGACCCCATCTGCCCAGGGCAGCCGGACACTTCTTATCCAAAATATTTAATAATCTGAAGTGGTGGGGCCTTCAAGCCATCCTTTGGTTTGGTTGTGTGGCTTCTCTATCCAGAACTGGAGTTGGGTAAAGAATGCACCATTTTTACAGAGCATACCTTTGTCATTATAAAATGCTGAGAGCGATGCAAATTCATAGTGAGGATCAGGTTTTTGTTTTGTTTTTTTTTTTAAACCCATAAGTCTCACTGAAATCTGACCATATCAGAAGGTTTATGTATCAAAAATCTCCCCAAACACTATAAGACCTGCACAGAGTTGCAGCCCTAGAATGTATGAGTGAAAATTTCTCCTCTGCTGTCATTTAAAGCACAGCAGTGTGTTACAATATTATTATGTAGTATAAATGCTGGACTGGAAAAACTGCTATTTTAGACCATTATTAGCATTCTCAGTGTGTGTGTGTGTGTGTGTGTGTGTGTCTGTACACAACATAGAATATATAATACATATATATATATTCACACCCTTCCCAATTAAAAGTTATGTGAAAGCTGCACAGGATTATAGAGGCATCTATCATCACTTTTGATCTTTGATTAATCTTGTGCTATTTTGGTTACTAAGGAAAAAAGGACTCGGATGAACTGATTTTAAAAAATAAGGGAGCAAATTTGCCACATGACCGTATAATCTGTGAATGATCTGTTCTAGGGGTAACTTAACCCTCTCTCCTTCTGGAAGAGATCGAAAGCCTTCTAGGACTAAAACTTATTTTTTTTTAAGTTTTCATGCACATCCCCCTTCCCCATCCCTCAACCCCCCTCCATGATGGTTCCAGCTCTCAAGTTAGTGATTGGGAGCGACATTCAAAGACATAAAATAGGGTTTGTCACTCCCAACTTGTCAGGATAACAGACTCTACAACCTGAGATGAATTGTGTTAAGAAGTTCAGGAAGGTTGGAAGACTGGTTTATAAATAAAGAAATCAAGCCCACTGGAAGCCTGGCTCTTCTCTTATTGTTTGTCTCAGTGAGGCGGAGTCCACAAGCTTCTCTCCTGGGAAGGCCTTTCCTTCAAGTCCTCGCTGAAGCAGGATCAACAGAGAGTGGTCAAAACGCCAGCCTCCCCCCACCCCTGAAGGGTCCCCTCCCTCTGGGGCAGTGAGTTCCAAAAGTCCCTGATCAGAAGAATCACCTGGATGATTGGGAACTATTCAGGAAATATTCCCAGGCTGGGGCAAATATTCCCAGGCCACAGTCCAGATCTCAGGAGGGAGCCATAGAACCGGTATTTTTAACAAGGACCCTGGGTGATGCTTATGGACAGTGAGATACACTGTGGCAGAGGAAAGTCAAAGTGTTAGTCGCTCAGCCGTGTCCAACGCTTTGAGGCCCCATGGAGTATAGCCTGCCAGGCTCCTCTGTCCATGGGATTCTCCAGGCAAGAATCCTGGAGAGCGTAGCCATGCTTCTCCAGGGGATCTTCCTGACCCAGAGATTGAACATGGGTCTCCTGCATTGCAGGCAAATTCTTTACCATCTGAGCCACCACGGAAGCTCAGGGTCACACATCTTGCCTGAGCGTATTTCTGGAGACCAGGGAGGTCTTCCCTCTGGACTACTGTGTAAGTAACGGCTGTTTCTCTGCGAGAAGTGTCCCCTTCCCCCACACACAACTCACAGCCCCACCCATGAGGGAGCAGCTGAACTCCAGGCCACCCTCCCTGATGGAAAACTGTCATCACACTGGGCTCTTGGGAAGACGGATGTGAGAAAAGCACCTGTTTCAAAAGCTTGTGTGCCTATAACAGACTAGGTTAGAGGATGGAGGTCACCGACGAGATTTATCAAATGACAGAAAATGTTTTTCACGGTATCCTAACTAGATTATTTCCACAATCCAAAAGAAAGCAATAGCATATGAATGAACCAGTGAATGAAAATGAAACATTCTCCAAGAAAAATGCCAGTGTCTAGACGTGCTGCCTTTGGAGAAGGAAATGGCAACCCACTCCAGTGTTCTTGCCTGGAGAATTCCAGGGACGAGGGAGCCTGGTGGGCTGCCGTCTATGGGATCGCACAGAGTCGGACACGACTGAAGCAACTTAGCAGCAGCAGACATGCTGCCTAAGGTCTGCCGTTCCCCAACCCAAGGCTCCCACTTCAAACCAACACCAGGTCCCCTGTCCTTCAGGAAGCCCTCTAGGATCCCTCCTACCTGGCAGAGCACACAGAACTCACACTTCAGCACTGCATTTCCCAGGGCCTGAGTAACTCAGTACAGAACAGGGTGCATGGAGGGGGTGGGGGGTGGTTCCAGGGGGTGGCTGGGGGAGGCTGAAGGGGAAGAGTCCGACAGGAGCTCTGGGGCTCCCAGGGCTCTCTTCAGGCTTCCCCCTGAGAGGACAGCTGTGCTCTTTCTTCCTGGTCACCAGTGGGCAGCTCTTAGAACCCTGTGTGTGTGTGTGTGTGTAGCATACACTCACATAAATCTCCCAGGAACAAACAACAATTCTCAGTGTTCAAAGCCTACACATCATTTTTCACAGTCCACTGGCTGCACTACAACCCTGTCCTCAACGGCGAGCAGGGCACACTAGTTCGTCCTTATTCATTCTTTGACTTCAAAGCTGTGCCTAAACATCTCTAGTTTGTACGAGACGATTTCTAGTACCACTCCTTTTGTTCCAACAGAGCTCACTGACCCTGTATTCACTCCACATCTGACTATTCAGAGACCTCATCAAACCACTGCAAGTACTAACTGCCTTTTTTTTATCTTGTCTGTATGTGCTCAGTTGTGTCTGACTCTTCACGACCCCATGGACGTGCCTCCCCAGGTTCCTCTGTCCATGAAATTTTCCATGCAAGAATACTGGAGTGGGTTGCCACTTCCTCCTGCAGGGGATCTTTCTGACTCAGGGATTGAACCTGTGACCCCTGCAACAGCAGGCAGATTCTTTACCACTAGGGCTTAGATCGGATCCATTCTGAGGGATGGTGTGTGCCACCCTGAACACTGTAGGGAGACATCATTATCATCAGGTATTTATTAAATAAACAAATAAGACCATTGGCAGCAGGTACAGCAAAGAGATATAGTTTCTTCCTTCAGGAGGCTTAACATTTAGTGAAAAAGATACAGAAACAAAAAAGCAATATGTATAATCACAATTACTATCAGCACTATGAAGAGAATGAAATGGTGAAATGATAGACAAGAAGGGAAACTCACTTAAGATATGGTGGTCAGGGAGAGCCTTTGTGATGAGATCACATATAAGCACTGAAGCATGCTGGGAAGAGTATTTTTTCAAGGGAGCAGTGTGTGCAAAGGCCCTGTGGCAGGAAAAGTCTCAGCTCCTGTGACATTGGGAGTGGTGGGCAGGGGCAGATTATGCAGGCCTAGAAGGTTATAAGGGCTTCCCAGGTGGCACTAGTGGCAAAGAACTAGACTCTCAATGCAGGAGACTAAGAGCCATGGGTTTGATTTCTGGGTCGGGAAGATCCCTTGGAGGAGAGCATAGCAACCCACTCCAGTATTCTTGCCTGGGGAATCCCAAGGACAGAGGAATCTGGCAGGCTACAGTCCATGGGGTCTCAAAGATTTGGACATGACAGAAGCGATTTAGCAAGCACACACTGAAGGTTATAGTAGAAATTTGGGTTTTATTCAGAGAGCAGGGGGAATCCATTGAAGGGTGTTAAGCTGAAAAGTTAAATCATTCAATTTATGTTTAAGAAAGATTACTCTAGCTGCTTTGTGGAAAACAGACCAAAGATGGACAAAAAGTTCTATTCAGATCCTCCCTGAGTGGGGTATGGGAGTGGGTGGAGAGTAGTTCTTCATGCTACAAATATCTGTTCATCTTCTAGCCATGGAAACGGTCTTAGCTTAGAATGAGTGTTGCCACACAACTCCCTTCCTCCTCCACACTCTCACCTCTCTCCCTCCTCTCTCCCTCTCCTTCTCCCCCGACTTCCCCACTTTCTCAGATTACCCTCCTCCCCATCCTTTCCCTCCAATCCTCTCCTCTTTTGTCTCCATTCGACCCTCGTCTAAAGTCTTTCAATCATTTTCAGTCCATGTAACTCTTTCTCCAGTATTTCTAACATTATGTGTGACTAATGTTCCAATAAAACTATACCACAGTAATGCTGAAGTATGTAAAATTTTGCTCCTTTTAAAATTCTATTGATGAAAGAGTTGTCATGTTTCATCTACTATATGGCTTATTCCTTATGACTCTAGCCTCTGGTGAATAGTTGACATTTTTGGATAGTTCATCCTCAGTTATCTACCCACCCTGTTTAAATCACTTTATGTATCATGGAACACAGGCACATGTAGATTCAAGAAGAGGTGGTTCAAATCCCTGAGCCTTAAATATTACCTCTGTGACCTAAAGCAACCTCTCTGAGCCTCCAAGACCTTAATGACATAAAGAGAATAGTAACTTCACTGGTGGCTCAGACAGTAAAGAATCTGCCTGCAATGCAGGAGACCTGGGTTCAATCCCTGGGTCAGGAAGATCCCCTGGAGAAGGGAAAGGCTACCCACTGCAGTATTTCAGCCTGGAGAACTTCATGGATAGGGGAGCCTGGCAGGCTATAGTCCATGGGGTTGCAAAGAGTTGGACACGACGGAGCAACTAACACTTATATCACACTTACAGGATGTAAAAATTAAGTAGAAGTGGTATATAAATCATTGTGAATCTGAGTGAACTCCAGGAGTTGGTGATGGACAAGGAGGCCTGGCGTGCTGTGATTCATAGGGTCCCAAAGAGTTGGACACGACTGAGCGACTGAACTGAACTGAACATCACATTGCTTAATATGTGGTGATTAATACTGTACATGCAAATATCAGGCAAATATTGTGTAGAACTTTTGGCTCCTAAAAGTTCAAATTTTTCCATTTGTTTCTGCCTACTATCTGCTCTCCCTACCTTTGTGAATTTAATTCCACTTCCACTTTCTTTTTTTTCATTTATTTGTCCCATGCTGTTGTGATCGTCTTCCCCCACTCCCTCTCTAAGCTCCCACGGCCTCAGCGAAGACACGTGAGGGGGAGAACTCGGGCTAATTCCAGCCTATCCCCTTCCCAAGGTCTGCGGGCTCGGGGGTCCTGAGTGATAATGGTGGACAGGTCGAGGATGAAGCCTGCTGGTGATCAGGAATTTGGGGTTACAGTCAAACTTGCAGTCATCCTAGGAATGTCAGGGTGGGATGAGATAGTACCTGGAGATGTCAGGCAACCTGAAGGCCCCTGCGTATTTGCCCAGATCATCCAGGGCTGCCCAGTGAACCAGCACCTCTGGATTCCCAGCATGCTCCGTTTAGCTGCACAGAGCATCACTGGTTCCCAGACTGTCCTTATATTTTGAGTCTTTGTAGTACTTCTCCCTGGCATTCAAGAATATAAACTTACTGACGAGTTTTTGCATATTGTGACTTCCAGATTATCATATTTCAAAAAAAGTAGTTTACAGTTTCTTTATAACAAAATTCACTCAATCCCAAAGCTATAGTAGCTTCAATAATTCAGAAGCTAATTCAAGCTCTCCCAGTGAGCAGAATGATCATCATGAACATTCTTTTTTTGCTCTGTAGGTATAAATGCCGGTCTAGGGAAGTTCTGGTTAATAAAATACCAGATTCATTTGCTTACTACAATATCATTGTAGTAATCTTAAGCGTATCTAAACATGCTTACTACTGCCAATAAAAGTAAATTTATTTAGCTCAAGACCATTATTCAAGCAGGAATAATAATAATGACAAATAATGTTAATTGCCAACACAGAGTCACTATTGTTATACATGTCACTTTTTAAAGCATCTTATGTATTCACTCCAAACAGTCCTTACAGTAGATACTATCATTATTCCCATTCTACAGATGAGGAAACTGACAAAGGTCACAAAACAAGTGAGTGCAGAATCAGGACTTCAATCCCAAAAAATCAGTCTCTAAGTTCTGCAACTACTGCTCTTTACTTCTCTCGTCATTTCATTTAGAAATTGTCATTTTTAATGGATATATTTGGGAAAACTTACTCACAGAGGTGGCTAAGGAATAACTATACATCCAAATATTACACCTCACAATATGCTGCAGGCCAGTATAAATGTGAACCTGCTGAAAATGGAGAGAAGATCACAGGCTATTACTCTCCTATAAACACAGGTCCCACACAGGCTCCTTTCTCATGGACATGCCCAAGCTGGAGCCAGGAACACTGAGCAAGGGCCCTGCTACAGAGTGTGGACACAAAGATGTCTCAGCTCCACAGCAGCTGGGAGTGGAGGACACACACACAAGACACACACAGAGCCCCTTCACGGGGCAGACTCATTTTGATGAAAAGAAGTGTTCATGCCTTCAGCAAACAGTTAATGCTTACCTATTATATGCCAGGATTGCTCTTTGCTCTTAGGGTTTCAGTTCAGTTCAGTTCACTCACTCAGTTGTGTCCGACTCTTTGCAACCCTATGAATCGCAGCATGCCAGGCCTCCCTCTCATCACCAACTCCCAGAGTTCACTCAAAATCACGTCCATCGAGTCGGTGATGCCGTCCAGCCATCCCGTCCTCTGTTGTTCCCTTCTCCTGCCCCCAATCCCTCCCAGCATCAGAGTCTTTTCCAATGACTCAACTCTTCGCATGAAGTGGCCAGAGTACTGGAGCTTCAGCTTTAGCATCATTCCTTCCAAAGAACACCCAGGACTGATCTCCTTTACAATGGCTGGTTGGAGTCCTTGCAGTCCAAGGGACTCTCAAGAGTCTTCTCCAACACCACAGTTCAAAAGCATCAATTCTTCGGCACTCAGCCTTCTTCACAGCCCAACTCTCACATCCATACATGACCACTGGAAAAACCATAGCTTTGACTAGACGGACCTTTGTTGGCAAAGTAATGTCTCTACTTTTTAATATGCTATCTAGGTTGGTCATAACTGTTTTCCAAGGAGTAAGCGTCTTTTAATTTCATGGCTGCAGTCACCATTTGCAGTGATTTTGGAGCCCCCCAAAATAAAGTCTAACAGTTTCCACTGTTTCCCCATCTATCTGCCATGAAGTGATGGGACCAGATGCCATGATCTTCGTTTTCTGAATGTTGGGCTTTAAGCCAACTTTTTCACTCTCCTCTTTCACTTTCATCCAGAGGCTTTTTAGTTCCTCTTCACTTTCTGCCACAATGGTGGTGTCATCTGCATATCTAAGGTTATTGATATTTCTCCCGGCAATTTTGATTCCAGCTTGTGCTTCATCCAGCCCAGAGTTTCTCACGATGTACTCTGCATAGAAGTTAAATAAGCAGGGTGACAATATACAGCCTTGACATACTCCTTTTCCTATTTGGAACCAGGCTGTTTTTCCATGTCCAGTTCTAACTGTTGCTTCCTGACCTGCATACAGGTTTCTCAAGAGGCAGGTCAGGTGGTCTGGTATTCCCATCTCTTTCAGAATTTTCCACAGTTTATTGTGATCCACACAGTCAAAGGCTTTGGCATAGTCAATAAAGCAGACATAGATGTTTTTCTGGGACTCTGCTTTTTCCACGATCCAGCTGATGTTGGCAATTTGATCTCTGGTTCCTCTGCCTTTTCTAAAACCAGCTCAAACATCAGGAAGTTCACGGTTCACATATTGTTGAAGCCTGGCTTGGAGAATTTTGAGCATTACCTTACTAGCATGTGAGATGAGTGCAATTGTGTGATAGTTTGAGCATTCTTTGGCATTGCCTTTCTTTGGGATTGGAATGAAAACTGACCTTTTCCAGTCCTGTGGCCACTGCTGAGTTTTCCAAATTTGTTGACATATTGAGTGCAGCACTTTCACAGCATCATCTTTCAGGATTTGAAATAGCTCCACTGGAATTACATCACCTCCACTAGCTTTGTTTGTAGTGATGCTTTCTAAGGCTCACTTGACTTCACATTCCAGGATGTCTGGCTCTAGGTGAGTGATCACACTGTCGTGATTATCTTGGTCGTGAAATCTTTCTTAGGGTTTAACAATAATCAAAATAGACCAAAACTCTTCAAGGAGTTTGTATTCTAGTGAAGACAGACAATAGCATAATAAATAAGTAAAATACATTGTAGGCACAGGAGAAAAAATAAAGTAGGAAAAGCAAATAGAAAGAACTGGGTGTAATTGAAAGTAATGGAAAGGTAGAAAGGGAGACCTTTGTGAGATGTGATTTGAGTTGCATAGAGCATCTTTTGGGGCTCTCTTTGCCCTAAAATGAAATTGCATCCCAAAGGATGATCATCTGAAGATTACAGTGTAAAAACAGTTATTGAATCTCTATCATTTCAGTCACTCAGAATCAGCAAACATAAAACCACAAGTCAAAACAGAGTTTTCACAGATATACCTGGGAAAGAAAAGAAACAGAAAAAAATAATCCCTCACTCATTGAGTTGACCTTGTTTTCATCTGTCTTCCATCTATTGATTGGGTCTACATGCTCTGCTTATTCAGCCAAAGGATACATGAATCAAGATGACTGGTTGGAACATTAAAAATGACATTAACCATTTGCTTTTGCTTTACAGTTCCAAAGGTTTAGTCTTTTTTTTTTTTTTTTTCACTTCATAGACTTTTTTGTCTATGCACACTTTGGTGTCATGCACATTTGGCTGTCATGCCAATCCAGCCTCAGCTAAATGGTCAGGGTCAAGAACAAATTGCCTTTAGAATTTACAAAGCTCTACTGGAAGTAAGTACAATGTACAGCAGACACAGAGGAAGAAGCCTGTTGCAAGTTGAGGATGCCTGAGCCAGCTCTTGGCCATATGGATGGGCACAGATGACAGTCTTGCAGCAGCAACAAAGTCAAAGGCCCAGTGGTCAAGAGGGCTTAGTATATGTGAGGAATCACACAGCCTTCCTTGCTGCTGGCCGACACCATACCTGCGAGAAAGCAGATCAGCACAGGACCAGCTTCCAAGGTGTTTAGGTCCTCCCCCATGGACTGTATAGCCCATGGGGTTGAAAAGAGTCAGACAAGACTGAGTGACTTTCCTGCTGGTGCAGCATCTTAATTCCTTGTGTCTCGTGACTGGGTAGCACCTGAAGCTCAACAACTTCCGCAGCACTTTTACAGGGTGGAGAGAAATTGAAAGTGAAAGTGTGAAAATGTTAGTCACTCAGTTCTGTCTGACCCTTTGTGACCCCATGGACTATAGCCCGCCAGGCTCCTCTGTCCATGGAATTCTCCAGGCAAGAATACTGGAGTGGGTTGCCATTCCCTTCTCAGTATCTTCCCAACCCGGGGGAGATCTGAGCCCACATCTCCCACCTTGCAGGAAGAGATTTCATCACCTGAGCCACCAGGGAGCTCCATGGGGGAAGAGAGGGAACCTGAGATTCAAGGTCAAGGACAAGTGGCCATGCATGAGGAGGCCATTTCCCCGTCACCTTCTCCTGTACACCTCCATCTCTGAGGATTGAGGGTGGGCTTCCCTCTGGACCCCATGACAACAAAGTTGCTAGTTTCGGCTCCATGGGGCAGTGGTGAGAGATGGTCCCTGCCGGTCAGGAGGCTGGGGCATCCTCCAATGGCTGGTGGCCTGCTGCAGACCCCTCATAAGCACAAGCAGGGGAATGACATGACCATACCCTTTCTGAGTTTTTTGAAAGTTGGCATAATAACATATATGAAAGTGCTTTGCAAACTTTAAAGTCTTTTTTTATCCCCCAGCCATAGATGGCTTAGTAATGTTTGCAGAATGAACAAGGGAAAGAGAGACAGACCAATGATGCAGGAATAAATTCCCTGTGCTCCTAGAAGGGCAGAATGAGAACCCTGAAACCCATGAGAAGAACTGATCACAATGATTTCATGGGCACCATCCAAAAAAATCAATGGAAATGACCTGAATCAGAGACTCTCTAAGCATCTTTCTGTATATCTATTTCATCCTAGAAGCTCTAACAAATAATTTTTTGCTTAGAAAATCCAGCAGAAAGAAATCCGGCTGGGAGATATGTAACCACAGTTCAGCTCACTGAGTTTTTGAATTGAGAAGTTTAATAAAGCAGGGAATACCATATGCTGTGAAAATGTTCATGAGGACGTGAGGAAAGAAGCAATAAGCCAAAGAACCCAATAAACTGCTGAACAGGAAAAAGCATCTTATTCGGTTCAGTAAACCTGGCATCTTTGAGACTTTAAACTTCTCTTTTCTTCTGCTTGTGCTAGGGCAGTTTTCAATGAGCTGTTCCATATAAATATCAGAGTCTTTCAAGCTTATTTGTACTCTTTGCTTCAGTGATCCTGCAGACAATTTATCCTACACTGTTTATAAGGTTAAGTGAAACCCCCAGTTCTGCCTGAATTTTTTTCCCCTTCTAGGGATTTTACTGCCTCCAGGTTTGGGTTGCCTTCAACTTGTGAGAATAGTGTATTCCACTGCATCCTTGAGAGTCCCTTGGACAGCAAGGAGATCAAACCAGTCCATCCTAAAGGAAATCAGTCCTGAATATTCATTGGAAGGACTGATACTGAAGCTGAAACTCCAATACTTTGGCCACCTGATGTGAAGAACAGACTCATTGGAAAAGACCCTGATGCTGGGCAAGATTGAAGGCAGAAGGAAAAGAGGATGACAGAGGATGAGATGGTTGGATGGCATCACCGACTCGATGGATAGGAGTTTGAGCAAGCTGTGGAAGCTGGTGATGGACAGGGAAGTCTGGCGTGCTGCAGTCCATGAGGTAGCAAAGAGTCGGACGTGGCTGAGCGACTGAACTGAACTAAACTGAATCTTTTCTCCCTTTTCCTTTGGATGCTGTCCTTCATTAACCACAAAGGTTCCTTCTCTCCAGCGATTCCACTGGCTTCTTCAACCTCCTCTCAGGAACAAGCAGGGACGTGTCCGCCATGTATTCAGAATCAGCAACATCTTCTGGCTTGTTCTTCTGCAGTCTGGGCTACTTCAAATTGTCTAACTATAATCCCAGCAAAGCCAGTGTCCTAGAGACATTCATCAGTTCAGTTCAGTTCAGTCCTAGAGGAGAGAATGGTAAATCACTTCAGTATTGTTGCCTTGAGAACCCCATGAACAGTATGAAGAGACATTCATACTCTAGTCGATAAAAGTTTCTCCATAGGGTCTGACTTTCAATTATACTGCCATGAAAATGTATTGGAGGAGGAAATTGATTTATGACATCAATATGCATGGTCCAGTCATTTGTGATAGAACTCACTATCTGATATATGAAAAACATTTAGAATGATCAGCTTTGTTTTGGTGGTGGAACTGCTTTTTCTTACTCTTGGTACTACTTCTGTTCCAAAATATGACTAAAATATATGTGCATGCTAAGTTGCTTCATTCATGTCTGACTCTTTGGGACCCCAAGGACTGCAGCCTGCCAGGCACTTCTGTCCGTGGGATTCTCCAGGCAAGATACTAGAGTGGGTTGCCATTTCCTTCTCCAGGGGATCTTCCCAACCCAGGAATTGAATCCAGGTCTCTTGCATTGGCAGGCAGGTTCTTTACCACCAGCGCCACCTGGGAAATATATGTAGATATAGTTAACTCTAATCTTGATACCACTCTTTCCTTCTACATTAATGTCATGTTCAGTATATAAAATTTGACACAATAATTTAGCCAAAGAATGTCATCATGTATTAGGAGTAGCATTTTTTAAGGCTGTTCTGACATTGGAAGGACTGATGCTGAAGCTCCAATACTTTGGCCACCTGATGTGAAAAGCCAACTCATTGGAAAAGACCCTGATGCTGGGAAAGATTGAGGGCAGAAGAGGGAGACAACAGAGGATGAGATGGTTGGATGGCATCATTGACTCAATGGACATGAGTTTGAGCAAACTCTGGGACATAGTGAAGGACAGGGAAGCCTGGCGTGCTGTAGTCCATGGGGTCTTGAAGAGTCAGACATGACTTAGCGACTGAACTTCTCCTTAAAATACACTCTCTTATTTCCTGGTCCTAACTTAAGTTAGGAGGAAGAGAGAAAATAGGAAGATTGTCAAGACCTTGATGTAAAAGATCATATACATCTTTTAGCTTTTCACTTAGATGTCAGCTCCTCCGTGGTCTTCTGTGACCCCCCAGGCCAGGTGCGGTATCTCTTGTGGGTTTCATACTGTGCCCTGTTAGTAAATACATAGCACACATCACTGTATTAATTCATCTGTCTCCCCTCTCACAAGATACTCTGAGTTTGCAAGTTACCCTCACAGCCCACAGTGGCAGATGAGGTCCCTCCGTAAAGAGTCCACAAATAGCTAAGTGTCATCTAAGAAAAACAGAATTCAATTTCCCTCATGCTCATCAGTATTTTCATATAGAATTCATTTAAAGTAACAAACCAAATAAAGTTCATTTTAAAGTGTTTGTTTATGAGTTACACAACAACTCATAAAATAAGTGAAAACAGAGGGAAAAAACCTTAAATGGTTTTCCCGGTCACTTAACTGCATAAAGCCCAGGTTAGCCTCTTTCCAGTTTTTGCATTTCTCAATCTGCAGGCTCCCCAAGGCTTTGGATCTGTTCCTTTTAGCTTCTCTGGAGGCCAGAGGAGGAGTAGTACACATTCCACTCCATGCCCTCGCTATGTACTGTGTGCCCCAGCTTCACTGATTCTCTTTAGGGTCCACTTTCTCTTTGTCAAAGGAAACTGTGTGACTCAGCAGTTTACAGTCTGCCTTCTTAAACAAGTCGTCCTTTTTGCTCAAAGCAAACACGATTAACCACTACCTACTACACAACAATTAACTTAGAAAAACACTGAACAGATCTCGGTATAATCAGCAAATAGCTGCTTATAATTCGCACATAGCTAGAATTAAAATTTTTTTTCAGAGTGAGATGGCAATTCAGTCACACTTGGCCATGTTGTCATAGTGAATGCTAAACTACAACAAAGAATTCCTCATAAAGAAAGTGTGCCACTCTGATTTCTTTCTCACAAGATAAAGATGCTATTTTACCAAAAATAATTTATACCTTGGCATCTGGTACAATGCAAATTGATGAAAATACAAGACTCCATTAAAAATAAGGACATGAAAGCCTCTGGTTCACACAATATGCAGACTGAGAACTTTGGTGGATTTTAGAAATGTGGGCTTCAGGTTGTGTTCCGAATGCATGGTGATAGGTTTTATAGTTGGTCTGTTCCTAATAGGTGTGAAAAACACACCCGTGTAAACCCCTTTGTTGTTTACTGCATTCATGGTATAGAGTTTATACCAAAGTTGTACCTCTTTGCACTTCTTCACAGTAGGAACACAGAAATCTGAAAGATTGGTAGTACTGATGATTCTTAAATACAGACTTAGAAGGTTGGCATATTTTAGGTCCCTGTTATATAGGTTCTGTGATTCATTAAACAATTCTTTCTCATAGAAAGTAAAGAAGATGCAGACCCTGTCCTCAGGTGGCTCGCAGTCTGTTGGGGGTGGGCACAAGGGGAAGGAAACAGGATAAAGAAGAAACAAACACAAGCTGAGTGTCTGCTGTGGGTCAGGCACTGTGT
This sequence comes from Neotragus moschatus, assembly GCA_006410615.1. Lineage (NCBI taxonomy): Eukaryota > Metazoa > Chordata > Mammalia > Artiodactyla > Bovidae > Neotragus > Neotragus moschatus. The sequence goes on from SJYA01002027.1 coordinate 1,361,236, forward strand.
CCGACGTTATATATAATTTCACTTCATCGTCACAGTAACTCCATGTGATTTCGACGACTAGCTCTGTCTGTCAGAGTAAGAAAGAGAGGCTCAGAGAGACCTGTGCCTTAAGACTACCATCCTGGTGGTGGCTGGCTGCAGAGCAAGGTGATAAGAGCTATCAGAGTCAGAGAAGGAGGCGGGCCCAGGTATTTGAGTGGTGATGATATCGTCAAGTGGGATAAGAAAGCAGAAGGTGGGAAGAAGGTTTGCAAGGTTGGATATGATGAATCTATAAGATCCTGATTTTGATGTTTCTGTAGACGAGATCTTTGAGACGTTGAAAATACGGGTCTGGAGTTGACGGGAATGCCAGGCTGAAGGCATGAATGAGATCCCTAGGGGTTCTGTACAAATTGAGAAGAGAGGAGGTTAACGACTGAACTTTGGGGTTAAAAGGCAAATAAAAGGTGATGAATCCACCACGAAGATAAAGCCGGAATTGTGAGAAACACAAGGAACATGGTGTTGTGGAATAAAGACTGTAGAGTAGAAGCAGGTGTCCAAAGAGGGCTTCCTCAACTTTGACTTTCAGGATGAAAGAGCTTGGCTGTGTTACAGGGACAGCAAGAGTCTGATGGAGTGGAGAGGCAGAAGATGGACCAGAAAGGGGACAGTCTTCTCACACTGAATGGCAATATCCATCTAACATGGTTTGTCTTTTCATCCCTTCACCTCCAGACTCAGCAACAGGTTGTGTAAAGTGTCTCAGAAATGTTTGTTGAATGGCTAAATGAATGATTTAAATAATTACTTAATACTTAAAAGATCCCAGAGAAGATGGGAGGAAATGAAATGCAGAGTGCGGATGGTAGGGATCAACCCTGGTCAAGAGGGAGGGTCACCTCTTTCTTTCAAACTGGAATCACTAGCACTGGGCATGTTGCTGGAATAAAGAGACACTCAAATCTCTGTGAATGAAACGAAAGGAATTATACTGAGTGTGCTATCAAAACATAGCTTATCAGAGTCCCTTAATTTCACAGTTAGAAAATTCCATTAAAAATAAGTCTACTAAGCTAAATTGAACTTTGATCGTCAACAATGATTTTGTAGTGGATGTGCTATTAGTGGGGCTTCCCTGATAGCTCAGCTGGTAAACAATCCGCCTGCATGGCAGGAGACTCTGGTTTGATTCCTGGTTCAGGAAGATCCGCTGGAGAAGGGATAGGCTACCCACTCCAGTATTCCTGAGCTTCCCTTGTGGCTCAGCTGGAAAAGAATCTGCCTGCAATGTGGGAGACCTGGGTTTGATCCCTGGGTTGGGAAGATCTCCTGGAGAAGGGAAAGGCTACCCATTCTAGTATTCTGGCCTGGAGAATTCCATGGACTGTCCACAGGGTCACAAAGAGTCGTACATGGCCGAGTGACTTTCACTTTCATATTCATGCCATTAATAAAAGGACCTTCTCTTGATTTTTCACCAAAAATGGAAGAAGCCTTCCTCAGTCGATGGTTTAACATTATGCTTGAAAGAGGAAACTGATGATTGAACATTGTAGAAATTATTTTCAAATATAAAGAAGATTCTCATGCTGCTGTAACATAGTCTGCATTCATGGATACATTAAAGATGAGATGCTTAAAAATAAGAATGAAATGTGGAAATCTGCTCTTCTAACTTGGTGTTAATCCAAAGGATGAGGATAGAGGCCACAGGAAGAAAAGAGAATGTTAAGAAATTCTTTTTAAAATATAATCATACAGGCCTAGAATCCCATTACTGTGTCAAAAGGAATATAAACATGTAGCGAATTTAGAAATTTCTTTGGAGGGCTTACCTTTTCCATTTGTGTCCTCCCACTGCCATCCAAGGCGACTGGGTAATCCTGCCCCTCCCCCAGACAAGAGCATATGCTGCATCACACAGCTCTCTGTCACAGAAACACCAGCCCTCACAGTTCCCTCTGGATCTGAGTTCTCTTCTGCTGGAGAAGAGATAGGCTATCCACTCCAGTGGGCTTCCCTTCTTGGGCTTCTCTTGAGGCTCAGCTGGTAAAGAATTCACCTGCAATATGGGGGACCTGGGTTTGGGAAGATCCCCTGGAGAAGGGAAAGGCTACTCATTCCGGTATTCTGGCCTGGAGAATTCCATGGACTGTATAGTCCACGGGGTCACAGAGAGTCTGACATGACTGAGTGACTTTCACTACTACTACTCTCTGACTTGGGAAGTCTGCATTTCCACACACACTGGCTTCAATATTCCACATGAAATAGTATTTCTGTTCCTTGGCCAGGATTCCACTGACAGGAATGCAAAGCCAGCCATTTCCAAATGATGTGGCTGTTCCCACAGGTTGCAGAACACCAGAGAATTGTCACATGGTCCCAAATCATTCAGTGAATTAACTTGTTTTGCTCTGTTTCCAGTTTCCTAGTCAAGTAGCCATTTTCTCCCACTCCACTCCCGTCCCAACCAACATTTGGAAAACGTGCGTGTGTGCTTGGTTGCTTCAGTTGTGTCCAACTCTTTGCGAGCTTATCGACTGTAGCCCACCATGCTCCTCTGTGGGATTCTCCAGGTAAGAATACTGGAATGGGCTGCCATGCCCTTCTCCAGGGGATCTTCCTGACCCGGGGAGTGAACCAGCATCTCCTGTGTCTTCTGCATTGCAGGAGAATTCTTTACCGCTGAGCTACTGGGGAAGCCCAACTTGGATAATAAGAGATGAAAAAAGAATTTCCTGTCCTTCCATTCCCATTGGCCCTGTGTGATCAACCAGAATTTGATAATTGTAATAACTTAGAAAACTACTGTTTTCTTCCATGTCTGATCCAGTCTGTGTTACACTGCCAGATAAATCTCCCAAATATATATTTTATTTGTCACTTTGAAGCCCTGCTCAAGAATCTACAAGGGCTCCTGCTGCCTTCTGTATCAAGTCTTAATTCCTTTGTCCACCTTTGAGACCCTAAGAGTTTGGCTCCATTCCAGTTCCAGTTCAGTCACTCAGTGTCCAACTCTTTGCAACCTCATGAACCACAGCATGCCAGGCCTCCCTGTCTATCACCAACTCCTGGAGTCTACCCAAACCCATGTCCATTGAGGTGGTAATGCCATCCAACCATCTCATCCTCTGTCGTTCCTTTCTCCTCCTGCCCTCAATCTTTCCCAGCATCAGGGTCTTTTCAAATGAGTCAGCTCTTCGCATCAGGTGGCCAAAGTATTGGAGTTTTAGCTTCAACATCAGTCCTTTCAATGAACACCCAGGACTGATATCCTTTGGGATGGACTGGTTGGATCTCCTTGCAGTCCAAGGGACTCTCAAGAGTTTTCTCCAACACCACAGTTCAAAAGCATCAATTCTTCAGTGCTCAACTTTCTTTATAGTCCAACTCTCACATCCATACATGATCACTGGAAAAACCATAGCCTTGACTAGATGGACCTTAGTCAGCAAAGTAATGTCTCTGCTTTTTAACATGCTGTCTAGGTTGGTCATAACTTTCCTTCCAAGGAATAAACGTCTTAATTTCATGGCTGCAATCACCATCTGCAGTGATTTTGGAGCCCAGAAAAATAAAGTCAGCCACTGTTTCCACTGTTTCCCCGTCTATTTGCCATGAAATGATGGGACTGGATGCCATGATCTTAGTTTTCTGAATGTTGAGCTTTAAGCCAATTTTTTTCACTCCTCTTTCACTTTCATTAAGAGGCTCTTTAGTTCTTCTTCACTTTCTGTCATAAGAGTGGTATCATCTGCATATCTGAGGTTATTGATATTTCTCCCAGCAACCTTGATTCCAGCTTGTGCTTGCTACTTGTTTATACTTCTATCCTTCCAGGGCCCCATCCTCAAGGACAGAACCATTTTCCTCTCTGATGTTGGAAGCCTGCTGCTGCTGCTGCTAAGTCGCTTCAGTTGTGTCCAACTCTGTGTGACCCCCATAGACGGCAGCCCACCAGGCTCCGCCGTCCCTGGGATTCTCCACGCAAGAACACTGGAGTGGGGTGCCATTTCCTTCTCCAATGCATGAAAGTGAAAATTGAAGTTGCTCAGTCATGTTCGAATCTTCGGGACCCCATGGACTGCAGCCTACCAGGCTCCTCTGTCCATGGAATTTGCCAGGCAAGAATATTGCAGTGGGTTGCCATTGCCTTCTGCATGCTGGAAGCCTAGCCTGTCCTATCTCCACTCCCCTACCAGATGATACAACAGAGGGGACGACAGAGGATCTGTCCCTCTCCAACCCCCCAACTCTTTCTGCATCCCCCCTCAGGACCAAGTTAAGCTCTGTGTCTTGCAGGGTTGTCCAACTCTTTCAGTCTTCCAGGAAGACTGATGGGTAGTCTTCCTGCCAGGAGCAGACAAAGTCAAGCTAGGTAATCCTGGCAAGGAGGTAGGTACTTAACTGTGCTTTGTTAGGAAATATGTCTTAAGTTCCTTTCTGTGTTTCCTACATAACTGAGCGAAGAGCAAGGCAAGTAGTCAACGTACACACTTACTCAGCTCTTGACTGCACAGTGTGCACCTGTCCTTCAGTTCCCATGGTGCTTTGAATGTCAGCAGCTGGAGAACCAGTTGCTACATGTTTATTACAAACCCAGCTGTCCCATCACATCTTTAGCAAATGCAGATCTATGACTGGTTGAGTCAGATCAACTTCTATATTCAGTGCTAACTACAATTCACTGTTTGCCTCTGACAGATTTCGCTGTTTTCTCAGATTGGTGCAGTTGGGGTGGAATCTGTGCTCTATTTTATTTTTCTTTTTTAATTTAATTTTTAAATTTTATATTGGAGTATAGCTGATTTATAATGTGTTTCAGGTGTACAGAAAGGTGATTCAGTTATACATATATCCATTCTTTTTAAGGTTCTTTTTTCCATATGGGTTATTACAGAATATGGAGTAGAGTTTCCTAAATGTGATAAAAAGCTAACGAGAAGTAATGATGGGGGAGCTAAGGCTGTGGAAACATTAAGCTTTGGTCATCCCCAGCTCCTTTCTGTCATCTGCGACGTGGGCTAAATTCATGTCCTCATGTTGCCTCAAAGTCTTTCAATGACTTCGTATAGTGCCTGTTTAACACTTCAGACTCATTTAGGAGAGACACAACTGACGTGGAAAGAATTGGGACACCAGACTCTTGGTTTAACTTTCAAGTTACATATCTTCCTTCCTCAGATGCTCACAGAAGTTCTAGGCCTTTCATAGATTCTCCTCAGTCTGTTTCTTCAATCATTTCAAATATTAGAATTAGTTTCCCCCTAGATTTTTATTCTAAATGTTAATGATACATTAACAGAAGAACCAGAGATAAATAACATTTATATTTTTGGTCTTCTGTGCTTATTTATGTCTCTGCCTTCAGAATGAAATCATTTCCTTCCTGCCTCATTAGAAGGCTGAATTTAGGTAACTGAGGATGGCTGTGGACCTAAGCGAGATTTCAAAACAGAAAAAGGATCTCACAGCTGACCATGCTTGTCTCCATGGTCATTACCAGTCTGTCTTCATTGAATGCTAGCCCTGTGCACCCAGGAAACTGTGTATGCCTCCTTCAAGACCCAGTTCAAATGTCTTTCTGTGAAGTCTCCTCTAGCTTCCCCAGACAGAGCTGGGCCTCTCTTCTTCGCTTTCCAAATATTTATTGAGTGCCTACTTTCCCTTACTCAGCCCTTTATGCTCTTGCCATAATGTACACCCTGGAGTCGGTCAGTCAGTCTCTTCTCAGTTGTCCTGCACGAGGGTGAGCAGCATTATGTACTTACTTTCATACACGCCTGCACGATGCTTAGCACAGCTCTGTGGCATGCTTTACACCCTAAACTACCAGAGGCAATGGTCCCAGAGCAGCTGCTTGAGTTACATCAAAGATGGATGGATGGATTGATTTGTCTGGGCTGAGGTTTTGAAGTGGAAGATTCTGTTTGGGCCTCTGCCCACTAGCAACAAAGCGATGGAGGGGAAATGGGGCTGAGGGCCTGAGAGTTTGCACCATCAACAGAGACTATCTAAATAGCTCCTGAATTTGCCTTCTATCGCCTTCCAATTACCAAACCTCCGACTTCTTCAGGCTTTCTCCTGTCTTGCCTGAATTTACTACTAAGGAGCTTTAAATTGGTCTCCCTAACTCTATTATAGGATTCTTTTCCTTCCTAGTCTCCTCTAATCCATCTATAACGTGACTATGAGCCTAATCTTTCTAAAAACTAATCCCATATTTTTTTTTTGCTTAAAATCCTTTTAGCACTTAAAATCTTTCAGTGATATTACACACACACACACACACACACACACACGCAGACACACATATGCGCATGCACACATATATGGCCTTCAGTCTGAAATCTAGATTACTTGCTGTGATGTTCAAGTCCATCCACGACCCAGCCCTTCTTTTCTTGTCACCATTACGCCTCCACGCACACCTTGCTCTCAGCAGCTCTAAGCTAATGGAAGTTCTCTGGAATTTCCAAACTATCATAACTTTATACCTTGTCATATGATGTCCCTTCTTTGTGGAACAAAACCCACTGAATAAATCTTATTCAACTTACTCTAATTCAACTCTCAGGTTACAGCTAAGGTGGCACCTTATTGGAGATGCTTTTGTAACTATCCCCTGCTATCTGGCTGGGTTAGGTGCCCAGTGCACAAGCCACCACACCATCCATGCATTCCTCCAACTCGGAATGTCTCACATGATTATTGCACTCATTTGATTCTCCACGACACTGAATTCCTTCAAGACAGGCATTCTTTCTTACCTGCATCTATACTGCTTCTGTGTGTCCTTCTCAGGTTATCTCACTTATTAATAAAAGAACAATCATTTATCTGTGAACACGCACGCAATATTTTCCCTATTCTGATTCTGTGCTTTTTGTTTCTCTCCATAACGTCCATCACTTTCTAATATGCTATATCATTTACTAACTTTTATTATCTATTTCACTTGAGGTAAACTGCAGGAGAGTAAGGATTTGAAAGCCTGTACTTTTCTGAATTATCTCCAATTTCCCTGGTCTCATGAATTTTCCATTCTACCTGCTGCTGCTGCTGCTAAATCGCTTCAGTCGTGTCCGACTCTGTGTGACCCCATAGACGGCAGCCCACCAGGCTCCCCCGTCCCTGGGATTCTCCAGGCAAGAACACTGGAGTGGGTTGCCATTTCCTTCTCCAATGCATGAAAGTGAAAAGTGAAAGTGAAGTTGCTGAGTCGTGTCTGACTCCTAGTGACCCCATGGACTGCAGCCCACCAGGCTCCTCCATCCATGGGATTTTCCAGGCAAGAGTACTGGAGTGGGTCGCCATTGCATTCTACCTGGTCTAATGTTAAGTTCCTAAGACATAACCACTCGCACCTTTCTGGGGAAAACTGCTGGGGTCTTTTTGCTCTTGCAGGTGACTATGCATATCACCAATATTCTGTTTTGTTAAAATTTGAACACCAGGATGCTTGAAACTTTGTTCTGGCTTCTGTTGTCAGAATTTCCAGTACCTATTCTCAGACTGATTCCTTCTCACAAGGCTATAGAATCCTGTCTCTGCTTCATCATTTTGAAGCAGCCACTTTAGAAGTTTTCTTACTTGCTGCTCACAAGTTAATAAAGAGAAAGTTTTTTTCCTCTATTTGTTTTTTCTTTGTTTGGGTTTTCTGCTTGTTTCCTCCACTTTCTTGTATATTTCCTCCACTGTTGGATTCTGAGAGTATAGGAGAATGCCTGATGGAAAGCATGTATCTATGAAATATTTGCTGATGAACTGAATTTGTATCTTCAGCATTTACTATGACACCTGGCACATAATAAACCCTCCATACGTGTTAACTGAATAAACTAACAAAGTATTGGAAGAAAGAGGCATGCAGAATTACATCAAGAATTTCATCAAGGAAGTAGAAGAAAATGCCTTTCTAAATTCCTTCTTTCTCATATTTGATGTCTAATTAGTCACCAGGTGGTCAGTTCACTTCTTAAAAACCTTCCCAGTATTTCTTTTCTTCCCTGCCACTTCCACTACTTAATTTATGTCCCACCATCTCCACCACCTGAACTATTAGTCCCATGCCTTCAGTCTTGGTCTTCTCCAGTCCAGCCTCCTGTTAATGACACTGCTAAAATGTGTCTAGGTAGGAGTACCACTCCCCTGACTTGCAAATCCCATTGTCTGAGAGGTGGAGTTTAGATTCCTTTGCCAGAACGAGGCTCTTCCTGACCTGCTCTCCTTCTGCTCTGCTTCCACCCACCCCACAGAAGATGTGTATAAGAGACAGCTATAAGGGNAATTTCCCTGGTCTCATGAATTTTCCATTCTACCTGCTGCTGCTGCTGCTAAATCGCTTCAGTCGTGTCCGACTCTGTGTGACCCCATAGACGGCAGCCCACCAGGCTCCCCCGTCCCTGGGATTCTCCAGGCAAGAACACTGGAGTGGGTTGCCATTTCCTTCTCCAATGCATGAAAGTGAAAAGTGAAAGTGAAGTTGCTGAGTCGTGTCTGACTCCTAGTGACCCCATGGACTGCAGCCCACCAGGCTCCTCCATCCATGGGATTTTCCAGGCAAGAGTACTGGAGTGGGTCGCCATTGCATTCTACCTGGTCTAATGTTAAGTTCCTAAGACATAACCACTCGCACCTTTCTGGGGAAAACTGCTGGGGTCTTTTTGCTCTTGCAGGTGACTATGCATATCACCAATATTCTGTTTTGTTAAAATTTGAACACCAGGATGCTTGAAACTTTGTTCTGGCTTCTGTTGTCAGAATTTCCAGTACCTATTCTCAGACTGATTCCTTCTCACAAGGCTATAGAATCCTGTCTCTGCTTCATCATTTTGAAGCAGCCACTTTAGAAGTTTTCTTACTTGCTGCTCACAAGTTAATAAAGAGAAAGTTTTTTTCCTCTATTTGTTTTTTCTTTGTTTGGGTTTTCTGCTTGTTTCCTCCACTTTCTTGTATATTTCCTCCACTGTTGGATTCTGAGAGTATAGGAGAATGCCTGATGGAAAGCATGTATCTATGAAATATTTGCTGATGAACTGAATTTGTATCTTCAGCATTTACTATGACACCTGGCACATAATAAACCCTCCATACGTGTTAACTGAATAAACTAACAAAGTATTGGAAGAAAGAGGCATGCAGAATTACATCAAGAATTTCATCAAGGAAGTAGAAGAAAATGCCTTTCTAAATTCCTTCTTTCTCATATTTGATGTCTAATTAGTCACCAGGTGGTCAGTTCACTTCTTAAAAACCTTCCCAGTATTTCTTTTCTTCCCTGCCACTTCCACTACTTAATTTATGTCCCACCATCTCCACCACCTGAACTATTAGTCCCATGCCTTCAGTCTTGGTCTTCTCCAGTCCAGCCTCCTGTTAATGACACTGCTAAAATGTGTCTAGGTAGGAGTACCACTCCCCTGACTTGCAAATCCCATTGTCTGAGAGGTGGAGTTTAGATTCCTTTGCCAGAACGAGGCTCTTCCTGACCTGCTCTCCTTCTGCTCTGCTTCCACCCACCCCACAGACGCTCTGTACTCCCGTCATTTTCAAACTCCTGCAGTTCTTTACGAAGTTCTCTCTCGTGTTTGTATCTGTGTCTCTGTTCTCTTTCCTTCAAACAGCCCTCATTTACTTTGAGGGCTGAGGGACTGTTCCTCATTTACCTGAGGAACTGTTGTTTCTCTTCCAAAATTTAGCTTAAATGTCACTTTTTATTTGACCCAAGTAAAATCTGTCACTCCTTTCTGTGCCTGTCAAAGCCCTCATCACCCTGTACAGTGTCATCATCTGCTCATATGTCTGTCTTCTTCCCTCCCAGGATGATGTCCTCTGCATCTTTGTGTATCTGGAGCTCAAGTCTATGGTTGGCATACAGTAAGGGGCTAAGAATGTTTTTTATCACAAAGATTTACACACTAAGCCAAATGAATCAAAGCCCTGCTTTGTTAATCAGTTAATTCTGAGGCTTTCTGAAACACATCTGGTGTATTTCAAATTCTAATGACGATGATGGATTCTTAGTTGAACCTGCCTTTCTGGGTTTCATGGCAAAGGTCAATGCTTTTAAAGGATTTTCTTGGGTTAAATTTTATGTTTTTATACTGAAAGTGAAAGCCGCGCAGTCATGTCCGACTTTGCAACCCCATGGACTATACAGTCCACGGAATTCTCCAGGCCAGAATACTAGAGTAGGTAGCCTTTCCCTTCTCCAGGGGATTTTCCCAACCCAGGGATCAAATCCAAGTCTCCCACATTGCAGGTGGATTCTTTACTAGCTGAGCCACAAGAGAAGCCCAATACTGAAATAGGCAGCCTATCCCTTCTCCAGAGGATCTTCCTGACCCAGGAATCAAACTGGGGTCTCCTGTATTGCAGGCAGATCCTTTACCAACAGAGCTATCAGGGAAGCCCATGTTTTTACGCTAAAAGGCCCTTTTCAAGGCAAAGTTTCCCACCTACATTCTATAACTTATAGAAAGCCAGGTTTGTTTTTTGCTGCTTCTTTTTTTTTTCCCCTCTGGCAATTCTCCTGAGTTGTCATTGGGACTGGGCAACTGCTGTCCTGAAGGTAAAGGTGAGAATTTGAGTGTGGGCTTTTTCTAGATTATAAGAAGGTAGGCTTAGGGATTTTTATAAACCTCTCAGAGGTGAATGAACCTAGAACCTATTATACAAAGTGAAGTGAGTCAGAAAGAAAAAGATAAGTATCGTATTCTAACGCATATACATGGAATCTAGAAAAATGGTTGTGAAGAATTTATTTACAGGGCAGCGATGGAGAAACAGACATAGAGAACAGACTTATGGACATGGGGAAAGGGGAGGAGAGTGTGAAATGTATGGAAAGAGTAACATGGAAACTTACATTACCATATGTAAAACAGATAGCCAACGGAAATTTGCTGTATGGTTCAAGAACCTCAAACAGGGGTTCTGTATTAACCAAGGGTGGTGGGGTGGGGAGGGAGATGGGAGAGAGATTCAAAAGGGAAGGGATGTATGTATACGTATGGCTGATTCATGTTGAGGTTTGACAGAAAACAACAAAATTCTGTAAAGCAATTATTCTTCAATAAAAAATAAATTTAAAGAAAAGCTAACATTAACATGAAAGTTATTGCCCCCATCCCTCATGCTAGTTTATAGCATAAATTATACTTTTGGAAGTCTCTGCAACTGTTATTGCCTCTTCTTCCTGCTTAAAAAGCAAAATAGAAAATAAAACACTGAAAAATGCGGTTAGCTTAAAGATAATTTACCAACGGAGAGGTGATAATATGAAGAAAACAAGGTCGAATTAGACTGAGTTTTGTCCCAAGAGTTCTCTGTGAATGCAGAGTCAAGTAAAAAGATAAAGTTATATTCAGGAGGGAAATGAGATTGAAATGCAAATAAGACTGAAATGCAGAAAGGAGAGGATTGGATGCTGGAGTGAAAAGGGCAAGACAGGGACGTTGATGGGCAGCGAGGACGGTGGCTTGAAGCTCAAGAAAATAAAGCAGAGCAGAGTCAGGGAGACTTGGTTACTCAGGAAAATAAGCCACGACTAGTACACACTGCAGGTTCAGAGACATGTCACACATCATGCCTTATTCTCAACTAATGGCACAACCTAAGTGATTCCAGAGCAAATCCAAAACATCTGACATCGAAATATAGTTGATACAGCCCCTGAATTATATTTCTGAAATGGAATCACATCAGTAACAGATTTCAGCAAGACTGAAAATCTTTGAAAGCACAACTGTCCTGAGTCCTAAAAACTTGACTATGCAGAGACAACATGAAAATGATCTTCAACTCAAGATGTTTAAAAAGGTAATGCTTTGTGGGTTAAGGACTACTTGAGTAGAAATAAGAATACTTGGCTAAAGGAGTTTCAACATTGTCTGAATAGAAACTGTGAGTTTCGACTGAGCACTTTCATTAGTGAAGTACTCAATCCTGTCCGCTGTAGAAATTCTCTGGAGTGGGCGGGCTTTCTCACCCCAGGCACACACTTCTTAGATTTGGGCACTACAGGCCACCATCGCCATCTGCGAGAAAGCTGAGTTGGAAGATGGTGACTGTAATTTACTCATGTGGCAGTTTGCCTGGAGGTTTCTGCTCCAAATGGTCTACCAGTTTCTCTTCCAGGAAGAAACAAAAGCAGCTAATCCACCACTCCTGGACTTGACTGGAATATCAGAATCTATGGGCATGCTGGGGGTTTACTTTCAAGGAATAAGAGTGTGGTTTCAGAAATGTGAATATTTTAGGAGCACCATAACAGATATCTAAGGATGTTTTTTTTGCCTGGTGAAACAGGCGACTTTCTATGAAAACTATCTCAGGCCCAAGCCTTCCACTTTCTCACACAAGGACATCTGGCTTTTTGGGAAGTTGCGTCACTCTTTGACAGAAGAATCCATGGCATAAAGAGTCCAGTACTCTCTGAGGAGTTTTTCATTCTGAGAACACACGCAGAACTGTCCAGTTCTCCCCCCTCACAAATACTTAAAACTGTGCCGTCCAGTGGAGTGGCAACAAGCCCCTGAAATGGGCTGGTCTGAAATGAGATATGCTGGAAATGTACAATACATCCCAGATTTCTATGGCTTAGTACCAAAAAATGTAAAATATCTCATTAATAATTTCTTACATCAGTTACTTGTTAATGGTAATATCATATATTAGATCAAATGGAAAACTGCTAAAATTGGTTTTATCCACTTCTTTTTTTTAACCTGCCTTCTAGAAAATTGGCTTCCCAGTTGGTGCTAGTGGTAAAAAATCTGCCTGCCAATGCAGGAGATGCAAGAAATTCAAGTTTGATCTCTAGGTCGGGACGATCCCCTGGAGCAGGAAGTGGCAACCCACTCCAATATTCTTGCCTGGAAAATTCCATGGGCAGAGGAGCCTCGTGGGTTACAGTCCATGGGGTCATAAAGAGTCAGACAAGACTGATTGGTTGAGCCCACATAACAGAAAATTAAAACTATGTATGTGTTACGCATTATATTCCTACTAGTGGTAAAGAAACTGCCTGCTGATGCAGGAGGCTTAAGAGATGCAGGTTTGATCCCTGGGTCAGGAAGATCCCCTGGAGCAGGGCATGGCAACCTACTGCAGGATTCGTGTCTGGAGAATCCCACGGACAGAAGAGCCTGGTGGGCTGCAGTCCATAGGGTCGCAAAGAGTCAGACATGACTGACTAGACAGCACACAGGTGGGCAGGAGGGAAGGTCTGGTTCTACAACCGTGGCCCCCGGACCAGCAGCATCAGCATTCCCTTGGAACCTGTGAGACATGCTCATCTCAGGTCCATTTTTGACCTACTAAATGAGACATCTTGAGGGTGGGACCCAGTAATCTCTGTTTTAACAAGCCCTCCAGCGTGATTCTGATGTACTCTTGATTTTGTGCTTTATGCTCAGTTGCTCAGTTGCATCTGTTTGCAACCCCATGGACTATAGCCTGCCAGGCTCCTCTGCCCATGGAATTTTCCAGGCAAGAAATTCAGAGTAGGTTGCCATTTCCTACTCCAGGGGGTCTTTCCATCCCAGGGATTGAACCCACATCTCCTGTGTCTCCTGCATTGGCAAGTGGATTCTTTACCATTGTGCCAACTGGGAATGTTGTAGCCACTTGTTCCGGAAAACAAACTCATTCAGAAGGACAATGTAGATAGTGGAGTGCAGTTTATTACACCGGCGGGCCCAAGGCAGAGTCTCCTCTTAGCCAAGGACCCCGACCAGCATTTGTGAAAATCTTTTATACCCCATGTGTACGTGTCTGAACCCACCACTCCAAATTCCTTGAGACTTACATAATCCAAGGAAAAGACAATCCCAATAACCCCATCATTCACGCGCTATGTGCTCATGTGCTCAAACAGTCAAACAATTAGCCAATAATCAATAAACCCGAGGTTACACTCCGATAGATACAGAAAAATTTATGGCCTGTCTGGAGGAAGGGGTGATTAGTGTATGTTTTCTCTTAGGTGATGAGTAACCTAGATATGATCTTCAAAGTTCCCCTGTCTGGAGGGGGTCTTATCCTTCTGTTGTTGTTTTCATAGGCACTAAACACAGAATTCAGAGTCCATTGGAAAGGTGGCTGAGCATGATCAGCATGAACAGGCCTAAGACGGAGTCCAGGCCCTATGAATTCCTTCTTCAGGAAACCTGCACTCTCAATGTTAGAATTAATATCTCATTTAACATTTGCTGGTTCTGTGCATTGCAATTAGTTATCCCTCCCATTTAGCAAGTGGAGAAACTATGTAATAAAGAAATTAAGAAACTCACCCAAATCACATAACCTTTAAGAGGTAAAACAATCAGGCTTTCAATTTCTGAGTTGATAGAGTTGATATTCTTAATCAGATGTCAAAATCCATAAGAAAAAATGAAATCTAAAAGAAAAATGAAAATGAAAAGAAGAGAAATAGGAGATCTAGACTGTTAAGTTTTTTGGAGTCAGCAACTTGAAAATCTAAGAAACTCTTGTCTTCCACAAAAATGCATTTTTATGCAACACTGATATAATTTCATGAGGCCATTCAACCTCTTGAGGGTTCTGCCTGCATCAAGTTTATAACCCCTAATCTAGAGCCCCAAACTGGGTGATGAGTCATTCCTGGTAATGAACTAGTCCCCCTTTATAGGAATAGGGTTCTGCCTGTATAATGCTTCCTACTAATGTACATGGAAGGGAAAATCTGGTCTTAAATGTTTGATAGATAAAAAAAACTGTTTCTTCTATTGGCTTAACTAGGAACAAAATGCTCATTGGTGGCTTATAACCCCAACTGCCTTTTAGCAGAGGGAGTAGCAGATACTGATCTGATCTTGAAATCTTAAAGGGGCTGGGTCTTATGGACAGAGGGCTACAGGCCTTAGTCACATTGGCAGTAAAAGTTTTGCTACAAAACAAATAAAGGACCTTACTTGTAGTGCCTGTCTTTCTCATTTGAAGATAATGTTAATGGCAGGAATTTCTACCTGTGATAGCTTTGGGAGCAAATCAAGCTGAAAAAATTAACCTATAATGAGGGTGCCTTTGTGTTAGCAGCACAGAGGCTATTTGCAGAGCCTGAAGCTGTTTGATAAGCATAGCACAGCTCATTTTTAACCTGACCTGAAATGTTTATAATTTTTTCCCAGACAATTGTGATCAAATGCTTGGGAATGGTGGTGAAGGAGGAGAGGTTGGTCTCTTTTTATCAACCTACAAAAATAGAGCTGAACATTTATTCTTTCATAAAAGGGAAGATAGGTTGTCTTGAACTGTATTGGCAAATTCTTATTGTTGCTTTAATAAGTGTGGTTCTACATTTCAGAAGATAGGAAAGTATTAAGGGTAAATACATACTTCTATTCATTTGGCATTTATTTAATGTCTTGAAGTAACAGGCAGTCACTGATATAAATGAGTTGAGCCCTGAAAGCTTGTACTTGGGAAATTTGTTCATAAAAATTATAAATAACACACACACACACACACACACACACACACACACACTTGTGTGCTCAGTCGTATTTGACTCTTTGCAGCCCCGTGGACTGTAACCTGCCAGGCTCCTTTGTCCATGGAATTTTCCAGGCAAGAATACTGGAGTGGGTTGCCATTTCCTACTCCAGGGGATCTTCCCTGCTGAGGGATCCAACCAGCAACTCTCGCATTGTCAGGTGGATTTTTTTACCACTAGCGCTACCTCCAGCAATATGTATATATAGGCTTTGTTTTTTCCTAACTACATGAAAGATTAGCTAAAATATATGCCTTTGGAATCATCCTGCAAAACCTAACCACTATTCATGGCACTATTTTCATGAGACTATACAATTAATCTTAGAAACCTATCTAAATCTAGCAAAAAGAGAGACTCTATGTTCTGTGACTCTGTAAAACAGATTAGAGACTCTACTTTTGATGGGCTCTGCTGCAAGCTCTTTTTCCTTCCCTCTGTCAGCTTGTTTTATAAGTGGGAGAGAATTCGCCCCCTGGTGGTGATCACATAGAAGCATGAAATATTCGTAAATCAGGTGTTAATATATTATAGATTGCTTATGCATTCTTCCCCTCCCCACCATGAGATTTTAAAAAAACATCTTCATATCTCCCCAAACATCTAGGGCATTAGCCTACATCTAGGAGAAAATTCCCTAAGTTTGTTGAATAATTATTAAAGATATTGATTCTTTAGTGACAATCGGACAAGAGTGAATGACAGTCTTGCAAATTCCTGTCATAGAATCGTAAGCAACAGGGTTTTATCTTCCAATATGAGTGCACCAATATAGGATTTACTTTAAAGTGGCTTCCAATAGTACCAATAAATTTCTAACAAAATAGTCCCTGAGTTGAATTTTCTGTGCCTAGTTTCTGCAAACACCACACCCTACAGACACACACACCACACACATACCACACACAAACACCCTCCCACACACACACCCCACTTATCACACTTAATGTTCCAGTTAAACCAGTCTTCTTGTCATTCCCCAGACAATTTTCACTGCCCCTCCCCCTTTGCCTTTATTTACGATTTTCTTTTGGCCCTACTGCCTAGAAGGGATTCACTTTTTCTTTCTGTATTTCCTTAAATCCAACACTCCCACTTTATAGCAATATGAGAAATAACTATTCTGCCTTTCTTTCCTGAGATATACTGAGTATCTGAGGACTGTGATCTTTCTTGTCTTAAAAAACAAAAACGGAAAATAAATTGAAAACATTTTTGTCTGAACTCCCCTGCCTACATAATTAGCACCTCCTTTTGCCTTATCTCTAATCTTCCATTCCTCACAGTTCAAAACCTTATTATATAACATCTTGTTCAAATACTTCTAAATTATAAGTTCCTGGGCTGAAACCTCTTCCTAAACTTCTTATATATCTCCATGTATTGGTCCACTCCTGGGAATGTTTACCACATTTACACATTCACTTACCTAACTCACTCATTCAGTGAGCATTTATGAAACATGAAAGAGACATTTTGATGATATTTGGGGGTTATTGTGCCTAGGACAGGACTATTTCACATTATAAGATGGAAAGCTTGTCGCTATAAAATCAAACAAAAAATAACTGCTAAATGGTGTTTGCCAATATCCTGACATAATTATCCTGGTTCTGCCTCAGTTTAACATAATCCCCTTATGTCTAGTGGAGATCTCAGTGTGCGTCAGCTAACAGGCCTAGTGGGGAAAGACATGGACCCTGAGGAACAAGAGTGTAGATTTCATGCCTGAAAGCTTCAACTATTCACTGTGAAATATGGTTCAGTGTTAACCTGCTGAGAAAGAAGATGGCAGCAGGGAGCTTGGGACTTAAGAAAAATTGAATAATCCCTAGGAAGAGAGTAAAAGACTGTTTCCTAAAGAAGCATGAAAAGATTGCTTTGAGGGCCTCACTGAGATATGGGGACCAAAAAACATGTAGTAACAACAACCTGTGGTTTCCTCCGCTGGCATTCAGTACCTAGGGACGGGGACAGAAAAGACCAAGTCTACATTTAGCCAATGTCAGGACTTGGAAGGTGGCTGTCGCTGGAGGAGATAGCTGGAAAGAGACTTGTAGTCAGAGGAGGGAAGGAAGCAGTGAGGGGAAGAAGAGCTGGAGGGACTGGAGAACTCGGTGGGACAAGGTGGGTGAAAGTTGGACCACTAAAGAGGTGTGGGTAGAGATTATGTTTATATTGGAGAGTCCAGCTCCAGAAATAAAGCTGTTCTTGGTGAGAATATGGTTGAGAATGGGTTGCTCATGGAGAATGGAAGTTCAAATTTTGTAAATGAAGGAGATGAAGTTGAAGCTAGATGGATTTCTCACCAGATGTGAATGCTGTCTGTAACTATGGCAGGAGCCCTGGAAGTCATGACTCCTATGAGTCAGATGCCAAAATCTTCAGTAAATGAAGGCTTATGAGATGGAGAGAGTGGTAGAGCCACCTGGCCATGAAACCCAAAGAAGAGCTATTAGAAAAATGCAAAAGGGTATTTTGCCTTTTAGTGAGGTTTGATTGGTTTATATAATCATGTTTTATTCTATGAAACTGCTTATTTTTCCCACTTAATAAGTTAGAAAACATACAGGTGTCAGATAAGCATACCAACTGAAGAAAAAGCCATCCAACTCTACAAGGACTGAGTCATTAGCCGCTGAAGTTGCTGACCTTTAATACACCCTGAAAGGAGCTCAGGGTGGAGATTAGGAGTCAGATACTCTGTGCTCTGGGAAAACTGGCAGAACAGGCCTTCAGATAGTTTGATATTTTTCAGGAGAGTGTTTTATGAACCCAAACTCCTGTATCTTCCCATCTTAGAAAAACTAAGAGGTCTGTTTCCTCACAGCCTCATGACTAGCAACAAACTTCTACCAGGATGTGTGCTTGGTTGTCCATATTCTCTTAACCAAACTCTCATAGGTATTGACCTCCCCTCTTTACCTCCTGGAACAGTTCACCAGAATTCTCTCAGGGGCTGTCTCCCCAGCTATAGTCCTCAAAAAGACACTAAATAAACTCGACTCATAGCTTTTACGTTTTTTAATCTTTGGCTGTGCTGGGTCTTCATTGCTGGGCAAGCTTTTCTCCTGTTGAGGCGAGTGGGGGCCACTCCCTAGTTGCAGTGCGTGGGCTTCTCATAGCAGTGGTGCAGAGAAGCGTGTGCTTCTCTTGCTGTGGAACATGGGCTCTAAGGCGTGTGGGATTCAGTAGTTGTGGCATGCAGACTTAGTTGCCACATGACATGTGGAATCCTCCCAGACCAGGAATGGAACCCATTGCTCCTGCTGGCAGGTGACCTCCCACTATTTCCCCCAACAGAGAAGTCCCTGTGTTTTTTTTTTTTTTAAGTTGATAAGTACTATTGTTGTCCAATCACTCAGTCGTGTCCGACTCTTTGTGACCCCAGGGACTGTAGCCCACCAAGCTCCTCTGTCCATGGGATTTCCCAGGCAAGAATACTAGAGTGGGTTGCCATTTCCTTCTCCAGGAGTGGCACCAGTGGTAAAGAATCCGCCTGCCAATGAAGGAGACACAAGAGACTCGGGTTTGATCCCTAGGTCAGGAAAATCCCCTGGAGAAGGAAATGGCAACCCACTCTAGTATTCTTGGCTGGAAAATTCCATGGACAGAGGAGCTTAGAGGGCTACAGTCCATGAGGCTGCAAAGAGTTGAACACAACTGACTGACTGATGCCTGACAAGTATGTCAAAAGTATACAAATTCAAAAATAAATACTGAGAAAAAACTTAGTTTTTTTTTTTAATGAGAGGCTATTTATCAGCCATCATGAATTTCGTGTCTCATTTAAAAATACCACAAACTGACATTCTGTTAATGCATTATGCCTGATCAAATTCATATTTTGCTTTATCTAAGCTTCAGGTAGCATTTAAGTGTTGTTCTGGGCAACTTGTTTACAAGGATTAATACCAAGTTTAAATATTTTAATGACAAAATGTGAGGATGTTCTCTTTCTGCATCACTTCTCACCCAATTTAGGATAAAAAGTAGAAATCTTTTTGCAGCAAACAAATATCTTCAAGAATCAGAGCCTGATTTCAAAACTGAGAAAAAGTCATAGTAATTCTTTTAAACTTAAAAAGAAGGATAGTATGGGAACTCAAAGTGATAATGTTAAGTGCTAGACATAAATTTTTATTTATTTATCAACTATATGAGGGATTGGGCTTCTCATGTAGCTCAGTTGGTAAAGCATCTGCCTGCAATGCAGGAGACCTGGTTTTGATTCCTGGGTAGGAAAGATTCCTTGGAGAAGGAAATAGCAACCCACTCCAGTGTTCTTGCCTGGAGAATCCCATGGACAGAGGAGCCTGGCAGGCTATAGTCCATGGGGTTGAAAGAGTTGGACATGACTTAGTGACTTAACCACCACATGAGGTATTATAATCTACTGGTTAGAATTTCATTATAAGTGATCTCTATATTGTGAGAGAGCCCATAGAGAGGGCCGTCACCTCCACCACCTACGCTCCTTTAAATTCTCAAGAATATCACTGAGTGAAAATGAAAGTTGCTCAGTTGTGTCTGACTCTTTGCAACCACATGGACTATACAGTCCATGGAATTCTCCAGGCCAGAATATTGGAGTGGGTAGTCTTTCCCTTTTCCAGGGGATCTTCCCAACCCAGGGATCAAACCCATGTCTTCTGCATTGCAGATGGATTCTTTACCAGCTGAGCCACAAGCGAAGCCCACTGGACTTAACCCAAATAATAATCAGTTTACTATTGACAGTTGTTCCTCTCAGCTAAGAACATGAATAAGAAATAATCTGGAAAGATCGAGGCATATAGTTACAATTCCAAATGCATAAGGCACAAACAAATTTTTCTTCCAACTGTTCCCTTAAATTCTTGTGGATTTTTATCACATGGAAGTGAACTAAATGGCAGGAATTTGCAGGAATAATCTGTCCAAGTCTCTTTAAAAAAAAAAAAAAAAAAGCAATGAAGAAAGGAAGGAAAAAAGAGGAAGGTAGTGAACTCCTTTAATATCAAGTCAGGCATTTTGGTTAGGGCTGAGCAAGTCTGGATGGGAGTAGAACCAGAGAGAAGAAGGGGTTACAAGTCTATAGTGTTGAAATGATTACCTGGTCCTGGCTGGTGCTCTCAGTTTCAGCAGGACTATCCTGATAGTCCTATGGGCTTCTTGTTAGTCCCTTGAACTATGCAAGAATGCTTAGAAGGTTGACTTCCCAAGTGATAACGCTGGACTCCTATGTCTTGGCTCAACTCTATATCCACTCTCCTAGGCAAACTTGCCATCTCATCCATCACACACCAGTAGTCATTACTGCAATATCATGACACACATTAGTTATGTGCTATGCATACTAAATTTAAAATCTATTTTAGGCCTCACTTCATTATCATCAAATGGGGTGATGTTGATGTGGATTCCCCTTGTATCTTCACCATCTTTGAGAAGGTTGGGGTATACTTAAAGGGGAAGCCACAGAAGTCCGCCTCTTCTGCTGATCCCCCATGTGTGTGCAATGAAGTGCATCATGAGAAACATAAGGACTCTCTCAAGGTCATCAGGAATGCCATCTGAACCACCAACCATTTGACCCTCCTGCATAAGATCATCCATAAAACTTTCACATCACAGAGGAATTCACAATCACAGTCCATGAGTCAAAGCTACCCAGAGACAAGGGTGGCCCCAAAGCCAAACCATGGTGTGAGAGTCATGGTGCTGTCTAGAGCATACTCCTTGCAACCAATGGTACCACCAAGAGTCTGTTCTGGATATGACCTGCCCTTTAGAGAAAAACCTGCTTAATTCAACAACATCAAGGACGTGGTGTAGCAGGACTCCTAAAGAGCATCTTGGGTGCCACTGAGGACTAGACTGTCTCTTGTGACTTTAACAGAGTCTCCCACTTCTCCACCTTGATGCAGGGCTTGGCACTGCCCTCAATGACCCTTTTATTAAGCTTATTTGTGGGTATGAATTTGGCTACAGCAACCATGTGGTAGACCTTAAGGTCCATGTGGTTCCAAGGAGAAAGAAATCCTTGGAAAACAATCATAACAGCCTTGAGGTAGAGAGAAACTCTCAGTTCCTAAGAAGGCAAGGACTCTCTACCCCCCACCACACTGAGAAACTAACATCAGCAACACATTGCCCATCCCAAGCCCCTGAAGAACCCTACCTTTTCATGTTCCATCAGCACAATCAATACCATACACTGCACCCAGAGGTAAGAAATCTACATGAGTTCCCCTCTTAGAACCAGATCCAAGCTCTTTAGTATGTTAATTCTCTTCCTAAATTGAGCTCTCAGATTACTTCTCTGTGCTCACCTCTATCATTCGTCCAACACAGTAGCCTATACTTCAGTCATACTGGCCTATTTGCTGCATTTTATCAACTGTTTTAGTGAATACTATTTCCTTGTCTTGAATGTTCTTTCTATGATCTCTGTCTATCTGATAAATGATAGATAATCTTTAGCTAACTGATGTAACAGCGTGTCAGAAAAGGAAGTCAAAAAGAGCTGTGTGGGAATGTCTTGACAATGGAGAGTTAGCAGTATATTATTGCTCACAGGTAAGCAAATCATTCATGACTGTTGATTGTGAAATAGCTAGATATATGATGTTACTGAAGAGGCATAACCCAAATATCACCTCTTCTTCATTTCCCCATCCCCATTCCCCACCTCCTAATAAAATATCTCCCTGCTAGAATTATTTCATCCTCTACTTTAATGATAAATCTAAGCCATCACTTGTGAGTTCCTTCATTCCTAAGGTCCTAAAAAAGAAATGAAGTTTCTTCACTTCTAAGGTTTGCATTTCTAAAGTTTACTGAGAAGGATTCCATTCCATCCAGCTGCTTCCCTGAGTCCTTATAAGATCATATTAATCTTTCCCTCTTTATTGGAGTCTTCCAGTCTAGCTAATGGATTGACCAAAAGGTTCCTTTGGGTAACATCTTATGGAAAAACCCAAAGGAACCTTTTGGCCAATCCAATACAAATATGCACAGATGCCCACACCCTGAATCGCTTGACCTTAGTGCCCCTTTTAGCTGACATCATTATTTCTAAACTTTCTCACTCAACAGTTCTGGCAGGCAATACACCGGCTGGTATGTCCTCCGTTTTGTTATTAAGGCATTTCTCCACAGCTGCTTTCAGCATCCTCTATCACCCCTTCCACTAGACAGTTATCCCAGTTCCTTCAAGTTAATCTAACCAAAAATAAATTGAAATTCCAACTGCAATTATCTTAATTTCTATTTGGCATAGGTGATCATCCAGCTCTTGAAATACTCTCCTCCCCATCTTCATCTTTCAGGACACCAGAACACCCTTCTGTTCTCCTAGTTTTCCAAGCACACCCTTCAGACTCTCACCTGGATTTCTCCCTCTTCCTCCTCCTTCACCCTACATACATTCTTGACTCTTATCTCTTTAATAGACATTTTATTTTCACAAGTTTAGCCATCATTCTTGTATGGAACAGTCTCATATGTAAGTTTTGATCTCTCTACCAAGTTCTGCTTCTGACTTCTATCTGCCTATGGGATGCTTCCACTTATGAAGTGAAGTGAAAGTCACTCAGCCCTGTTTTGACTCTTTGCGACCCCATGGACTATACATTCCATGGAATCTCCAGGCCAGAATACTGGAGTGCGTAGCCTTTTCCCTCTCCAGGGGATCTTCCCAACCCAGGGATCAAACCCAGGTCTCCCACCTTGCTGGCAGTTTCTTTACCAGCTGAGTCACAAGGGAAGCGTAAGAATACTGGAGTGGATAGCCTATCCCTTTTCCAGCGGATCTTCCTGACCCAGGAATCAAACTGGGGTCTCCTACATTGCAGGTGGATTCTTTACCAACTGATCTATCTACTTATGGATACCACCAACACCTGGGATGACAGCTTTATAGCTACTTTTCATTATTTCTTTTCCAAAGACACCTTTGTGTCTATGTCTTACATTTCCCTTCCAGAAGAACCACAACAGAATCATGACCAAGAGACAAAGATCTCTGCCACTTTTAAAGGCTTTCAAGAGACTCCCCTGGTGGTCCAGCAGTTAAGACTCTGTTTCCACTGCAGGGGGCATGGATTTGTTCCCCAGTCAGGGAACTAAGATCCCATGTGCCACATGGCATGGCACCCCCAAAAAAGAAATTACAGGCTTTCAAAAATGATAATTTTCTAAGTTTCTCTGGTAAACAAACTTTATAAACCAGGCTACAGAGAACGGAAGAAAAATGATGATCCTTTTACATCTTAAGGTAGATAGAGCTCTATATTTTAGGCTATAGATCAAAAAAGGCTCGTTTTACAAAGAAAATCCCTTCTAAGGAAGCACATAAAGAGGTTTAGATAGATTCTTTAAAAGATAAGACAGCCTTAAGAGTACTTATCTCAGAGGGATCATTTATGTAAGATATAAGGCAAAAAGAGATCTCAGAAAAATGAGATGCTGTATGAATGCAAAGACTGTTTCATTCTAATTATATTAATTTAATCCATTTACTCCATAGGGATCATACTCTAAAGATTTCAAAAGATTTAGTCATCTTCCTCTGTTACAGATTTGCCTTAAATCTTTATCTCTTCAGCTGTCTATCTTTTCGTCTAGAGGATTTTGGTACAAAATGTTTCCATTAAAAGAAGTATTTGACCAACCCTTTAAACTCTGAACAAAATAACAGCTATTCTGGATTGCAGGCTGGTCTTTGAATAATAAATCTTCCTGCAGTTAAAAAATGGATAATTAAGGTCTGTTTCAGACACTTGATTTTAGAGAAAGGAAGCTCAGTAATTAAAGTGAGAATGAAAAAAATGAAAATGAAAACTGATCAGGAGTGAATAACAATTTTCCATTTTCATTTAAAGGAATCTCTCAGGCACTAAGTTTATTCATGTTGCCTCAGAGGCTACTCAAACTATTTATCTGCTTTTCAAATAGTCTCAGATTTTGAGTAAAGGAAATGTAAGCTGTGTTATTTTGGTTCTATAAGCTAAATAGGAATGAAAGGCAATTCTAAAGTTTATGTCGCAGTGGAGGCTGAGAAAGAGGGAAATGAGAGCAAAGACGTGTTGACCAGGAGTAATTGGCCAATCACCTCTGCCCTGTCCCTCCCAACAATGGCCTCTTTCTGAGAGAATCCCAGCCAGAGAAGGTCACAAACCAGTTTTAAGGTTGCTGTGTCTTCAAAGCCCATCTGCCTTTCAACAGCCTCCAGCTGGCAAAGAATTGCAGGTCATAAGGGGCTGCTGTAGGTCTCCAGGACAAACTTTTCTACCTGAGGACCAATGACCTCACTAACCTCAAACAAGGATGCCTTTCATCCACTCTAGGGCACAACAGTCAAGTATGTTCAACGTCATCATGGCTTTCAGGTCAGCCCTAACAACAGGCAAGAAGAACAAAACTCCTGGGTGAGAACCCCAAAACATCTGAACCATCCTCTCCAAGAAAATCAAAATCTCACAGAAACTATCAGGAGAGAACCACAAGACGAAAATAAAGCTCATTTTTCTGTTTAAGACTAATAACACTGACATTTCCAATGATAATGCACAGCATTCACACCAAACTGAAGTGATTAATTATCTCACTTGTCACCTTTATAAAAGTTTAAGTTCTCCTTGAGATGACTGGAGAACAGCTTAGCACAAATCAAACAAACTAAAACAAAACCAGTAATTGCTCATTATCAGTTGAAGGAGTTTAATTTTTAACATAACCTCTATTCCTCAAAGTTTGATGAAGAAACTAAAGTATTAAAGACATCAATCCACACAGGTAAGGCTTCAGACCTTACAAAAGATCTACAGATAATTTTTAAAAGCCTATTATTAAAGGTTCCATGTGGGACAGTAGGGGAGTTTCATGCTGCTGCTGTGGGCCCTAGGTGGGCTGGCTCCAAATAGTATTCAGTTACCTGTCTGTGCATGTGTTCAATCTGTCTGCTTATCTTGAATACTCTTTGTTAACTGCTATATTTATATCAGGGCTTTCCATGTGGCACCAGTGGTAAAGAACCCACCAGCCAATGCAGGAGACATAGAGACGTGGTTTCAATCCCTGGTTCGGGAAGATTCCCCTGGAGGAGGTCATGGCAACCCACTCTAGTATTCTTGCCTGGAGAATCTCATGGACAGAGGAGCCTGGAGGCTACAGTCCATAGGGTCACAAAGATCAGACATGACTGAGTGACTTAGCTCACTCATACATATTTATATTTAACTTTTTTCAGATAGTTTTGAGTGGTGTACAGAGCTTTAGCCGTCTTTCCAAATGACTTTTGTATAATAGAAAGTTTGTGTCCAAAGCATCGGATAGTTTGTTCCACTCTTTTTCACCATGCATGCACAAACTTAACTGGATTAATATACTTGAAGTTTCTCATACATTTTTTAAACATCTGAGCATTATAAAGTACTGACCAGAATAGTGTGGCAAAGTATAAGGCACAATTCTTGATGTCACAGAAGGCAGGAGGGTAAGCCCAAGTTTCTGTGGGTCAGCACCAGCTGGTACCCTGGCAAGGTGACACATGGTTCTGAATGGTAGCTGCACCTCTCCAGGCAACTAGAGGCTGCAGGCCCTGAGAGTTGCATTGATCTTCACAGAAGCATGAGCCTTGCTGGAATTATGTACAGATCTGGGGCACCTCCTTGTTGTGAGCAAAGTGGCAGCTTGGACCCCCAGGGAGAAGCACCTTGGGGAAGTTCCTGCATAGCCACTGGGAGTGGGAACAGCTCCCCCACCATGCCAGCTTACAGCCAGCCCTATGAGGTCCATCACAGCTGCTGCCCTAGTTGGGAATCCTGATTTATTTTCTAATCTGACACTATCTTTTTAACTGGCAAGTTTGGTCCAAATGGAAATGCAAATTTTTATTGCAGTAAACTTCAAAATATTTCTATTGTCCTATTTTGTGTCTTCTATTTGTCCTGCTATTTTCATGCTTTTTCTCTAACTTTTTGCCTTTTGATTGATTCCATTTAAAAAATGTATCTA
This sequence comes from Neotragus moschatus, assembly GCA_006410615.1. NCBI lineage: Eukaryota > Metazoa > Chordata > Mammalia > Artiodactyla > Bovidae > Neotragus > Neotragus moschatus. The sequence goes on from SJYA01002027.1 coordinate 1,387,745, forward strand.
ATTTCCTTCTGAAATTTTTAAAGCTATTCACTATATTTTTATTGTATCTAACCCTTAATAAGCTCATCTTCATATGTAACTTTAAAGCTAATAATTTCACCTTCATTTAACAAGCAAAAGATCTTAGGAAGTTTTATGTAAAACTACTTTTTTGCCAGATATTCTTATCCCATTTACATTTTGATCTTAATATTTTTTTTACCTGCAAAATTAAATATTTTGTCATGGACTTAACATTTTAGATTTATCCATATGTTAATCTTTGCTCATTATTCTTTCTTGCATCTCAGACACACCTTTAGTTTATTTTTTCTTCTTCCTAAAGTAAGTTCTTTTTGAAGCACTAATGAGGATCTGTTGGTAATAAACCGTCCAAATTTGTTTGTTGAAAATGTCTTTATTTTGCTCTCATTCTTGAGTGCAATTTTAACTAGACATATATTACCAGATGGATAATTCTTTTTTCTTTTCTTTCAGCATTTTGAAAATATTCTTCTCCATCTTGGGGCCTCGGTTGTTGATGTTGTTGAGGCTGTTGATGTTGAAAGAAATCAGCTCTCTCACTAATCAGCAGAGCCACCTACAGGGTGGTCTAGGGAGCTTGTTGGAAATGTAGCTTTCAGCCCCTACCCTAGACCAAGTGAATCAGAATGATCAAGACCCTCCAGAGTATATTAAGTAAAATCTCTTAGAAAATGTTCAAGACAATTTATATTATTAATACTTAGATTTTTTTTATTGCAATGTGTTTCTTTGACAAAAAAAGATCCCCATGTTATCATATCTTTTGTTAATATGCAGTAATTTATGTTTAATTGTTTCTCAGTGAAGAAACAGCAAAGCTTAAAGAAAATCCAAGATCTTTAAAATTAATAGTTGTATTCATAGACTCCACATGAAATTTCATCAAGTTTGGTGATTTAGTTATCTTCATAGGAAAGAATGTCAGCAGTTTGGGAATACTGGAACAATAGCCTCGTCTGAGCCCCTTTGTGCTTCCCCTCCACTGGCAGACATAACAGAAAGTTTGAGCAGAAATAAAACCAGACACAGAACCTAATGGGAGAGGAAACATATTTTTGTTTAAAATGCTGATGGATGAATAGGAAACTTAAGACTTGGGTGTTTTAAAAGCTGGTGCTTTTAAGACTAATGATCTGTAATGAAAATATGTCTGTGTGCTATGTAAACAGGAACCCAGAACGAGACACATCTGTCATGATGAAATGTGACACAGGGGAGAAGATAAACTCTGCCTCTAATTAATAAAATGTCCGACTGAGATGCTTACACTGGGATTGGGATGGCAATAGGATCAGATTGCTGCAGGAATTTTTTATGGATGAGTTATGCAGATTCAACCTGACTAATTCATGAAAGCTCAGCGGAGGCCGAGAAAACCCATCCATCAGCCATGGGTATTATCTGCAGAGGGGCTCAGCAACCTCAGGGAGCTGAGGCCTAGAGACTGATATTATTGCATTGGTTTATTTACATCAAGTAGCTCCTCCAAAAGAAAGTCCTTTATTCTCACTCTCTTCATCTAGAAACCCTTATAAAACAGACAGAAACACTGTGACCTGAGCCTTCCCCTGCCTCACTCACCTCTTTCTCCTGTAACTTCCATCTCTCCCTTTCAGCTGGCTCCCTCGCACAAGCCTAAATCTGCACACATGTATCTCCCATCTCAAAACAAACAAAAAAGGAATTAGCCAAAAACAAAACAAAGAAAGTTTTGAATTCTGCCTATCCACTTTGAGATAAGTTTCTCACTCTGTCCCTCCACACTCAGCTCATTGAAAGAGTTGTACATTTCCACATCCTCCCTTTCACACTCCTCTTTCATTCTCAAACCCACTGCAGTCTGGCTTCTGTCTGGAATCAGCTGGGATACTCCTTTTGCCAAGATCACCAACAGCAACAGGGTGGCAATGTCTCAGTCCTTACCTGGCTGACTATCTCCAGGGCACCCAGCTCCATTGATGACTCACTCTTCTGGAGATTTCTTTAGTTCCTTGCCCTCAAGGACCCTACCTCTGTTGCTGCATCTCACTTTCACTCTGTCCCATCCACTGTTCCTCTTCATCAATCCTCCCTTTAAACAGTGGTGAACCCCAGATTTCCATTACAAGGCCCTTTCTCTTCATATCCACAGCCTCCCTGTTAAGGCTGAGAATTCCAAAATCTGTTATGCACTATTCAGACTCTCTCCTCATCCATCCTCACATAGATGTTCTATAGACACCTCAAACTCAATGTGACTAGAAAGGCTTTATTTATTTATTGACCATGCAGGTGGGATCTTAAGGAGATTTACTGGTGGCTCAGATGATAAAGAATCCGCCTGCAATGCAGAAAACGTGGGTTCAGTCCCTGGGTGGGAAAGATCCCCAGGAGAAGGGAATGGCAACCTACTCCAGTATTCTTGTCTGGAGAACCCCATAAACAGAAGGGCCTGGGGGGCTACAGTCCATGGGGTTACAACTGAGAGGAGAAGCACTTAGCTCTAGTGGATCTTTGTACCCCGATCCGGGATTGAATGTGGTTCCTCGGCAGTGAGAGGGCAGAGTCTTAACCACTGAATTGTCAGGGAATTCCCAGAAAGTATTAAAAAAAAAAAAAAAAAAATCCTCCCAGTTACTCTAAACAGTAACCACAAAATCAGGTACTCTATCATCCAGAAGCAACCAGACTAAAAAAATGATAGACAGTCTGATGAAGGCTCAGTGATAGGTCCAATATCTTGTGGGGTTTGGTTGCTATTTTCTCGGAAGTAATGTACTGGCCAAGTCAACAGCTGGTATACAGTATTATGCTTCCAACACTAAGAATACATGGATCCGAGAACCAAGTAAGTAGAAGCGGCCCCCTCATCATCTACACAGGTGTCCATTTAAAATGGGGCTTTCATGCCAACGGTTCAACAGTCAAGGAAATGATTTACTGTCTGACTGAAGAATTAAGCAGTTGGTGTTGACCCTCCACAAAAGGGGATAATAGGGGACAATATCTGAAACTGGCGATTCACTAGGTCTCTCTCAGCACTGCCTATCCCATTGATAAAGGTTAATGGAAAATATAACATCTGTGATCCAAAAACTACAGGGCCAATAATGGTCAGCCCACTAGAAGTTCTGGGTCACTTCAGCAAGAGAGCAACTTAGACAAATCAACAGCTGGCTGAGGGTAGGGAAACACAGAATGTGATAACGGAGACAGACGATGTTGGTTAGAGCCTTAGGACCAGCCGCAGTACAGAAAGTGTAGCTTATTCCACCAACCCGCTTGCCTTAAGTGTTTCTGACAACTGGTCACCACCCTGAGGGCAGCTCATGGCTGAGTGGCCGACTTGGGGAAGCAGGAGGACAGCAGTGGAAGCCCTGTAGTGGATTAAGAGCCACACGGAATGGACGACCACAAGCAGCTCTGAGAGCACACAAGCTCACCTGTGACGAGCAGAGCCTCAGATTCTCTCAGCCTCACCTGTTAAGCGGCCCAGGGCCCTTGTTCTGCCATGATAACCAGTTCCATGTGGGCCCATGCAGTCCTGCTGTTGAGGCTGACCCCTGGAGTCTCTGGCCCCTCTTTCTATTCCTAGACCTGGATGGAGCACGATACCACAAAGCATGGAGTCTGGCTCTCTGGAAGGTGCCTGATGACGCAAGCCAGAAGGGCAGGGCGTTAACACTGTGAGTGAACTCTGTTCAGTGAGAGGCAAGAGAAGGCAGGGTGCCAGCAGGTGAATTCCCTCTCCATACACCCTCTGATGGACGACTCTAAAGCGTGTTTTTTTGGGTCAGCCTATTTGGGGGTGTTTCATGTGGCAAGAAACTGGCCATCTCTTCATGAAGCAACAGTCAGCACCATAACGTCAGACCTTGTGTGACCTCCCATCTGCCTATGACTCATTTCACCGTCTCTCTGTCCCACTCCCTGAGATTACCCTTCCCAGGATCGCATCAGCACTTAATCCTTGCACTGGGTTCTGTATGGAAAAGCACCTGGACTAAGTCTCATTGTACAGCTTTACTCTACCTAAAGAAAACCTCAGGTCCGGCTTCTGCTGACCCTTTCAGTCTCATTACCTGATGTTCCCCTCCTCTCATCCCTTGGTAAACCAGCAGAATAACCAACAGGTTTCTGAGCTGCTCCTTTTTTCACAGCATGATCTGATGCATCTGCTCTTTCCTCTGCCTGAACAGTGCTCCCCTAGCCACTCCCTCTGTGAACTTCCAATCATGCCATGAGTCGAGTCAGATAACAGTCAGTTCAGTACTTCACATAACATCATTAACATGAATGAGAATACTTAGAAGCCTCTTTTGAGTACACTTGCTTAATACTGAAAGATGAAAAAGACAAAAAACCACATATGATTGGATAAACACTTCTCCTATCATGGTAAAAATACCTGAAAAACAAGGAAACAAATGTGGAGAGAATCCAAAACATATTCATTTATCAGCACATGTCACTGAAAGATTCTCAACAAACACAGCTGAAAATGTAAAGAAATAAAAAATTAAATTGTACAGTACAGGAGGTTTTTTGTATAGATAGAAAATAGTAAAGATACTCCTGACATGTCAATGTATGAGACTTCTAGTCTGGTTCCAAAAAAAAAAAAATACATAAATAACTCATTTTCTTATGAACAAATAAAGAAAAAATGTACTAAAGAAGATATATTCTCAACAGTAATTTCTTTAATAAAAACAATGATTTATGGAAAATATGCTTAATGGAATAGCTACTTTCATGGAATAAAAAATATTCTTGGATAAAGTCACAGAGACATTTCCACATATGAAATTCTGCACTGCTTCATTCACAGTCAAGATATTACAGCAAAGAAGCTGAAGCCAGAAGTGTGTCAAGCGCTAGAGATGTCAAAAATGTGGCTTCTATGAAGACAAGACCTCTAAAATAGAGTAGACTTACAGTACTCTGCAGTGATGTGGTGGATAACCAAGGTCACCTTTTAAATGACACAGAGTTTTAGGGAGCTATTTGTGGCAAAAGACATAAAAGACTTGTTGACTATAAAGGTATTATATTATACATCTCTGTTATACAAAACACCATGCTACAGATCTGCTGTCTTTCTCTGGGATGATGAATGGCTATCAGGATATATGCTGTTTGGAAGATATTTCTCAAAGACATAAACACCCTTAATCACTCCCTTCAAGGCAGAGCTGCCATTTTGATAATTTCTATTTCAGTGATGAGTGAGAAAATAACTGGTTCTTGAAAGACACATACTCTGCAGAGGATATTTTGAAAAATGGATGTTTGAAATGATTTCACATCATTCATTACATGATGAGACAACTGAAAACAATATGTGCTGCCTATAGCAATTCCCTTATGTGCTCACTTTTAAAAAGTTGAAATAAGTATTTCAAACCTACTTTTAAAATCATCCACATGTGAGATTTCAGTGAACCTACATCGGTTTATAAAGATACAAAATTCAGAAACTTTTGATGACTTTGAACGAAAACCCGACTAATATCAGGGAAGATGGACACCTGGTGGGGGATTTTCAACTAAAATCTTTGCATAATCTGTGAATGGAATTGAAAAACCAGCATAACGTTATGACCTAGAAGGCACAACCAACAATGAACATCTCCAATTTGGACATATGTATCTTTGTAAGGTAACTTTTTCACTAGGACCACCATTAGAAGCAACTATGGAAAGAAAATGAATTTAAAACAAGAAGTTAAAACCATGTTTTCCAAAAACAATGTAGCATATTCAATCACAGGAATATGCAGTGAACGTCTAATGTGTAATTGCTTTTTTCATCTTTGTCTCATCCTTCCAAAATTTCAATTTTTTCCTGTTTGGTATATAAGTCATGTATATAATGAATAAATATACATGACCATTAGGCGACAATTTCTCGGATGTGACACCAAAAGCACAAGCAACAAAAGGAAAAAAAGAGATAAACTGAACTTCACCAAGTAACAAACTTTTGTGTATCAAAAGACAATATCAAGGGGGTGCCCTGATTAGGACCCAGTGCTTTCACTGCCATGGGTCCGGGTTCAATCCCTGGTCAGGGAACTAAAATTTCCCAGGGTAGGCAGCATGGCTGAAAAAAAAGACTATATTGAAACAGTGAAAAGGCAATCTATGGAATAAGAAAGAATATTTGCAAATATATATAATGCATGAAGAGCCAGAATATGTTTTTTTTAAACTCCTACAACTCAACAACCACCGAAAAAAAAACAAAGAATGCAATTTAAAAATGGGTAAAATATGTGGATAAATATTTCTCCAAAGAAAATACACAAATGGCCAATAAGCACATGAAAAGATGCTCAACAGCCCTAGTCATTAGGGAAATGTAAATCACAACCACAATGAGATACCACTTCATATCCATTAAGATGATTATTATTAGAAAAAAACAAACAGAAAGTAACAGGTGTTTTTGAGAATATAGAGAAACTGGAACCCTCATACATTGCTGATGGGAATGTTAAATGGTATAACCACTGTGAAAAACAGTATGGAAGTTCCTCAGAAAGTTAAATGTAGAATTATTATATGACCCAGCAATTCCATTCCTAGATATATACCCAGAGAAGTTGAAAACAGGGACTTGAGCAATACCTGTACACCAGTATCCATGCCAGCATTATTCACAATAGCCAAAAGAGAGAAATAACCCAAATGTCCATTGATGGATGAAGAGATAAATACGATATATATACAAACAATGCAATATTATTTGGGCTTCAAATAGATATTCTGAGACATGCTACAATATGAATGAACCTTGAGAACATTATGAGAAGTGAAATAAGTCAGACACAGAAGGACAAATACTGTATGATTCCACTAATCTCAGGTACCTAGAGCAGTCAGATTTATACAGACAGAAAGAACGGTGGTTGTCCAGAGCTGAGGTAGGAGAGAAGAGGAAGTTACTGTTTCAGTTCAACTTGGGAAGAATTGGATGAACAACAGAAACGCTCTTAAAGTCACTGAACTGTACACTTAAAATGATACCTTTTATGCTATATTAAAAAAAAAAGAGTTCAGGACCAAAATGTATGTACATCTGAAAGACAGACAGTAAGGGTAAACAGTGGAGACTACTTCATCCTCAGCACAACACCTGTTCAATTAGTTCTTTTGGAAGGAAGACAGGAGAGAGAGAAGTCTGGCACGGAAAAAAGACATGGAGGCTTATTTCCTGTGTGTGTCTTTGAAAGGAACGACTACTGGGCACCCTGGGCGATACCAGTCATATACTCTCCTAGTACATGGAGACTCTTCTCCATCTATCCTGCCCTTCTCCTCCTTGTCAAATGCTGTCCCCACAGTGAATTCAACTTCACAGTGGCTGTCAAATTTGCAAATGCTAAGTGGAACTTCTGATAACTGATAAGCACGCAGCAGTGAATGTGGTAGGAGAAATCTGTGCCATCTTTCCTAAGCACACAAAAGGAGCTACATTCAGATAAAAGTCTTTCATGGAACTCATATGTAAAAGAAAAGTCTATCCATGTGCCTAACACTGCATTGCAACGACCATCAGGCTCAATGAAGTAAGTCTGCTGAACCAAGACCCAGAGCCTGGTTATGATGAAATACCATGAGCAAATTTTGCTTGCTCAGTTTTCGTCCCCCAAAGCCTATGTTTGGGACTTTCAGTTCAGTTCAGTCGCTCAGTAGTGTCTGACTCTTTGTGCTCCCATGGACTGCAGCACACCAGGCTTCCTTGTCTATCACCAACTCCCAGAGTTTACTCAAACTTATGTCCATTGAGTCGGTGATGCCATCCAACTATCTCATCCTCTGTCATCCCCTTCTCCCACCTTCAATCTTTCCCAGCATCAGGGTCTTTTCAAATCAGTTAGTTCTTCGCATCAGGTGGCCAAAGTATTGGAGTTTTAGTTTCAACATCAGTCCTTCCAGTGAACACTCAGGACTGATTTTCTTCAGGATGGACTGGTTGGATCTCCTTGCTGTCCAAGGGACTCTCAAGAGTCTTTTCCAACATCACAGTTCAAAAGCATCAATTCTTTGGTGCTCAGCTTTTTTTATAGTCCAACTCTCACATCCATACATGATCACTGGAAAAACCATAGCTTTGAGTAGACAGACCCTTGTTTGCAAAGTAATGTCTCTGCTTTTTAACATGCTGTCTAGGTTGGTCATAACTTTCTTCCAAAGACTAAGTGTCTTTTAATTTCATGGCTGCAGTCACCATCTTCAATGATTTTTGGAGCCTCCCCAAAATAAAGTTTGTCACTGTGTCCCCATCTATTTGCCATGAAATGATGAGACCAGATGCCATGATCTTAGTTTTCTGAATGTTGAGTTTTAAGCCATTTTTTTTTCTCTCCTCTTTTACTTTCATCAAGAGGCTCTTTAGTTCATCTCCACTTTCTGCCATAAGTGTGGTGTCATCTGCATATCTGAGGTTACTGGTATTTCTCCCAGCAATTTTGATTCCAGCTTGTGCTGCATCCAGTCCAGCATTTCTCATGATGTACTCTGCATATAAATTAAATAAGCAGGGTGACAGAATACAGCCTTGATGTACGCCTTTCCTGATTTGGAACCAGTCTGTTGTTCCAAGTTCAGTTCTAATTGTTGCTTCTTGACCTGAATACAGATTTCTCAGGAGGCAGGTCAGGTGGTCTGGTATTCCCATCTCTTTAAGAACTTTCCACAGTTTGTTGTGATCCACACAGCCATGGCGCTGGAGTGAATGTGAGGAGATACCCTATATCTAAAGGCAGAGAAACCCTAGCAAGACAGTAGGAGGGGAGAACTCATGTTTAGAAGCACACCCCATACTCGCCAGAGATGTTCAGAGGGTTCAAACATACCTTGTGTGCACCAGGACCCAGAGACTCCACCAAGACTGAGACAGAACTCTGTTTGGGTGTCTCACAAGGAGATATGAGTCAGCAGTGGACTGCTGCAGGGGCAGGGGCTCTGGGTGCAGCAGACCTGAGTATGGCATAAGCCCTCTTGGAGGAGGTTGCCATTAACTCCACCATAGAGCCGCCAGAACTTACACAGGACTGGGAAACAGACTCTGGGAAGGCACAAACAGAAGCTTGTGCATACCAGGACCAGGATAAAGGAGCATTGACCCCACAAGAGACTGACCCAGACCTGCCTGTGAGTGTCCAGGAGTCTCCAGCAGAGCTGTGAGTTGGTGGTGGCCTGCTGCAGGGCTGGGGGCACTAAGTGTACCAGTGTGTGCATGGGACCTTTTGAAGGAAGTCGCTATTATCTTCATTACCTCCATCATAGTTTGGCCTCAGGTCTAATAACAGGGAGGGAACACAACCCCCGACCATCAAAATAAAATTGTATTAAAGATATACTGAGCATGGCTCCGCCCATCAGAACAAGACCCAGTTTCCCCCTCAGTCAGTCTCTCTCATCAGGAAGCTTCCATAAGCCTCTTATCCTTTTCCATCAGAGGGCAGACATACTGAAAACTACAATCACAGGAAACTAACCAGTCTGATCACATGGACCACAGCCTTGTCTAACTCGATGAAACTATGAGCCATGCCGTGTAGGGCCACCCAAGATGGATGGGTCATGGTGGAGAGTTCTGACAAAATGCGGTCCCCTGGAGAAGGGAATGGCAAACCACTTTAGTACTCTTGCCTTGAGAACCCCATGAACAGTTTAGGAACTTACTTTAATGGAAATCTTTGGAATTAAATGTTACTAACAGTGTCATATACAATATGGGGTAATTCTACTTTCAGCTTAAAATATCATTCTATGCCTAGGGTAAGAGTCAAAGACAACAGTCTCCTTTTATTAAAGATCATTCAGAAGATAGGTAATATTTAGTATTGGTGATGGTAAATCTACAAAGAAAAAAACATCAAAAGGCTGCTGTTACAATCTGTGGTATCCCAGTGTTTAAACACTGAGAAACCAATAAAACATCATTCATCAAAACAGCAAGCTAATCTCCAGATATAGTAGTAGAATCTTCCTTTTTAAAAAAGGATATTATAACAGTACATTCTTATATAAATATTAATGCTTTTTATTAAAAAAAAAAACTGATGTCAGCAGCTCTGCTAGCTAGGATACAAAATTTAATTGCACAGGGAGAAAATAAAATGTCACGGGAATATGGGGTTGAAGAATCCTTGTTTTACCATTATTTTAAAGTTCTCTCATTAGAAAGTAATTCCATAGGGCAGGGATTCTATCATTTTTGCTCATTTCCGTATCCTTAGAACCTTTCAACAACACCTGGCACGTGATAGGTGTTTCACCATTATTGTTAAGTGGATAAATAAAAGAACAAAGTTAGGCATCCATTAACTGCGTTTCAAAGGAAAACTGCCAAAATAGGCTGCAAAGTTGTTTAGCTGCAGAACTGAAACTTCATCTCACTAGAAGGACATGCTTGGACCATGACTAGTTAGCAGCAGTCTAAACTTAGACTAGTCTCTGCATTCCTCTCCCCTGAAATTGGTGCTAAAGTCACTTAACGAGGGCCAAGTGCAGCCTGATCCTTTATACTGTGATATCAAGCTCTTCAGTGGCAACTGCCCAGAAGCTGAGATAGAAAATTGGAAAGTGGAGGACAGGGCCCCCAGATCTCCTCTCCCACTAGGAATGGAAAAGGGAAAACTTCAACAGAAGAGGCAGCAGATCCTGAAACAGCAAGGAAAAAGATAAGAGATCCCCTTATCTGATCTGGGGATTCACCACCTATTTCACAATTTGTTTCATCTGCTGTGAATTAACATTCTACGGGGTCCCTTTTAGTACTAACTTTTAATACCAAAGAACTGAATACAATCCTAAGTATTTTTTTCTGTATCAAATGCATACCATATTATTGAGCCTTAAGCACATGCACTGCTACTTCCAACTATAGTTTTGTTTGGTAACATTCTAAGGGTTTCTAAAAAGACTAACCAAGTTTTACTTTGTTGCGAAGAATCAGACACAACTGACCACACACACACACACACACACATACACACAGTTTTACTTTACTGAACAGAAAAAACTAAGTTTCCAAAGTTGCTCAAAAACATGGAAGAGGGGGGAAAACCAATTCTAAAACACAAATAATACCTGGATCCAGAAAAGAGGAAGAATGTGTTTTTAAATGAATTATAAAAAGCGATGATCTAGTTAGAAAGCTCTGGTAGGTGTACATGGTAGGAAACCTATCTCCATTCTTCTGCCATCTCTTCAGTGTTTACAGAGCTAATGTTGAGACTTATCAGCAACAGATGGTGAGCTCAGTCACTTAGTCATGTCCAACTCTTTGTGACACCATGGACTGTATCCTGCCAGGCTCCTTTGTCCATGGAATTTTCCATGCAAGAATACTGTAGTGGGTTGCTATTTTCCTTCTGCAGGGGATCTTCCAGGCCCAGGGACTGAACCCGTGTCTCCTGCAGCTCCTGGACTGCAGGCGGATTCTTTATCACTGAGTCATCTGGGATGCAAGATTTGCTAATTCAGTCATGAAAATAAGCACAGAGTTCAGGCATGAGGGAAGAATACAATGGTACTTTTTTTTTCTTTTATATTGTAAGTATTTAGTCTTCATAGTAATTTTTATCCGGGTAGGGAGGGTTGTTAGTGAAAATGAGAACTGTTCCCAAGGAAACAAGGGCCTTGCAACCTATTAGATACAAGATGGGGTGCCCTCCTCCCAACATACACTCAACAAGTGCATTTTGTTATTTTCCTCACCAGGGGTATTTGGTTCAGATTCTCTTTCTATACAGCAGAGGCTGTGGTGCTGGCTGATCCTTCTCAAAGTCTATCTAACAAAGAATGTTAATAGGTGCTACAAGCAAAACAAAATCTATAATTATAAAATATGAAAGACTCTGGCTGAAAGAAAATTAGAATGGTTTCTTTGACACCAGTTTTTCAGACTCCCTTAATGTGCTAACGTAGATAGAGAATCTCCACAAAGGGGATATAAAAAGAAGTGTTTTCCAAAATTTGGGGCATCTTTTCATTTCAAAGTACCATGGGAAGGGGATGTGGGGATGTACTTCCCTCTCCACCTGTGTCAGAAAAGGCAACTCAAGCCCTTCTTAGCTCTAACTCCTTAGTGGAAGGGCTTCCCTGATGGCTCAGTGGTAAAGAATCCACCCACCCAAAGCAGAAGATGCAGGTTCAATCCCTGGGTGGGGAAGATCCCCTGGAGAAAGAAATGGCAACTCATTCCATTATTCTTGCCTGGAGAATCCCATGGACAGAGAAGCCTGGAGGGCTACAGTCCATGGGGTTGCACAAGAATCGGATGGGACTTAGTAACTAAATAAGAATCACCTTAGTGGAAATCAATTATATTATTTCCCTAATCAAAATCTGTCAGCAGTTTTAAAATATTTTAGGGTATTTTAAGGACACAACACCAAATTCTGACTTGGACTTGTAAAGATGGTTCCTGCCTAAATCTGCAGTTTCTTCCCTTACTTCCCTGGAATTAAGCCCCTAGAAAGTGCCTAGCTCTAGCTCGCACTCTGCGCCTTCACAGTCAAGCCTCTGCAGCAGAGCCACCGGCTGGCCTGAGAAAAGCCCCTCTGGGCACCCTGGCCTGGGTGACGTCACTGCCTGCCCTGGGTTCTGGGTTCTACTTCACTTCTGTCTTTCACAAGGCTTTCTGCATAGTAGGTACCCTATAAATACTTGTTGAAAAAACTGATGGATGAATGAACAGTTTTAACCTAACAGAAGTGATACAGAGTGGGAAGGGAGGAGTTTAATGTCAAGATGTTAAAGAATACTGCTAATCAACACCTGGTTTTCCATATATTTGAATCACCCAGGAACTGGCCAAAACCCTACCCATTTAAGGTATAGAGAAAATTTCACTTTTATTTTTAACTCTATTAGACATATAAACATCACCCAGTATGAAATCTACACACATATTCTTCCACCCACTGGTGAGTCACTCTTTTATAATTCTACTTCTCTATTGCTACTAGATTCTCTTTCTTGACCCTTGAAGACTAATTAGCGAGAAGCGGATTTTTTTTCCAGTATTAATTTTTTAGGGAAAGAAAAAACATATTGATTTTTAAATAAGTATCAGACCATTGTAGAGTGGTATATTTATGCCTTATGAAGTCAGACATACAGATCTAAATGAGTATTCAGGGTTAAGGACTTAGCAGCTGTGATATTGCTCTATGTAAATGAGCTAATATCACCAATGATCAGTGACTCCTCACTTGGCTGTGGCTCTCTCATTGCCCTCAGGCAGCCTCACAGTGGCGGTCTCACCAGGCTGCTAATACCACTGCAGAACTGCTAACGGCTTTGCCCACTTCTCTGCTCAAGTACAAAGGAGAGACCAGGCACTAAAACTTCCAATTAGTTAGAGGGAAGGGGAAAAAATAAAACGCACATTAATTTTCTAAAATCATAAACTAAGAGGTTTTCTTCTCACTTTCTCATCCTGTTTTGGTTTCCTTCTTCAGTTTAATATAGTCTCAGGGTCAAATTTAAGACATGTCTTTCTATTTATATGAATTGTGGTCATCAGAAGCAGGGCTGCATTCATGCCTAAAGTAATCATCTATTTATTCAGACCGCCTATGGGGTATGCTTCCCTTCTCAAAAGTAATACCACTACCACCTGTTTTGAAAGCCTGAGAAATTGAGAGCTAGAGTCTAAGATAAAGTTTGTCTTTCTGAAGAAGTCTGTCAGTGTGGCCTTATGTAATATAATGCTTTACATTAAAACAACATTTGACTCATATATATTTGCCCACTCTGAAGGCACTAAATACCTAAAGGGTCAAACTATTTTGGAAAAATAAATCTATACCCACAAATACTTTACTTCATAGTTTTAACATACATAATTCATTTTTGTCTGCCTATTTAATCTTTCATAAATCTAAGCACTCCATAAGTGTTTGGCAAATTGAATAAATCAATATCCTTGACAGTGATAATTAATTTTTTAAAAAAAACAAAATAAAGCAAAATCAGAACAGTTTTCTGCAAAAGATAGAATTGGTAATAAATGTGTCAGAAATTTTGATTCACTGCAGCTTAGAAAGATGGTTCCAGAGTAATGAAATGAATGTGTCCTGATCCTGCAATGATGCAGACAAACTGCACTGAAAGAAGCAGGCTGGGTTTGAGTCTGCTCTGAACATACAGACAGTACTTGACTTCGTTTGTCTGACATCATGTGAAAAGTGAAAGTGTTAGTTGTTTAGCCGTGTCCAGTTTTTGGGGAACCCACAGACTGTAGCCTGCCAGGCTCCTCTGTCCACAGAATTCTCCAGGAAAGAATGCTGGAGTGCATGGCCATTTCCTTCTCTAGGGGATCTTCCCAACCCAGGGATCAAACCCAGGTCTCCTGCATTACAGGCAGATTCTTTACCATCTGAGCCACCAGGGAAGCCCTGTCTGACTTCATATCTCTAAATTGTAATAGTTACTGAACAGATCATTGATTAGGTATGGCTTTTGCTTTGTATACGTTGACTTAACACTAGTTCTCTCTATATTACCAAACTTGAGGCAAACCAAAATATTTCCAATTGAAAACACCACTCATGGCTCTTAAGATGATTTCCTCAAAGATGTTATGGTAGGTTGAAAAATGACTTCGTAAGGGATGTTCAAGTCCTTATCCCTAGAATTTATGAATGTTATCTTATTTAGGAACAAAAGGTCTTTGCAGATGTGATTAAGTTAAGGACTTGGAGATGGGGAGGTTATCCTCGATTATGTAGTTGGGCACTAACTGATATCACATCCCAGTAAGACTTAAATATATCCTTAAGAGAGAGAGATTAGAGACAGACACTTGGAGAGAAAAGTAATGTAAAGATGGAGCAGAGACTGGAGTGATGCAGCCATGAGCCAAGGAATGCTGGCTGCTGCTAGAAAAGGCGAGAGAGGGTTCCTCTCTAGTCTCCAGAGGGAGCATGGCCTTGCCAACAACACTATGATTTCAGACCTCTAGCCTCCAGAACTTTGAGAGAACGGTAAATTTCTATTGTTTTAAGTCACCAAGTTTGCAGTCATTTGTTACAGCAGCCACAGAAACCCAGGATATAGTTTTCTCTCAAAGAAATTACAGACTTTTAAGAAAGGCAATAAAACAGGTTCTTAAAAGATAGTCCTTGGAGACTATCACAAAATTACCCGGAAGGATTTTTCAAAGATATGGCTTTGTGATTTATCATGTCACTGATGCAACCCTTGGGTATGTGGAAGAGAAACAAGGCAGAGAGGAAATGGTATAGATCCAGCTTTCCAACCAGCATCCCCACAGCACTGTGCCTTCAATGGGCTGCAGGTCTGTTGTGAGAAACTGATCCTGCAAGCTTCAGTATGACTGGAAGGCTCTTGAGTGGTCTGAGTTCCTCAGTCACCTCCAGCCATGGGCAGCTTCAGTCTGAAGCTCTACCGTGAAGTGAGATCTAATGAAGTTTCCTGTAGAACCTGCACTGTTCCATAGTGGCTACCAAGAATTTGAAGAGACCGCCATTTTAAAGTCTTGACTAGGAACTGAATGCAAGCCACTCAAGCATTAAACCTGTTCTAAAGAAGTTATATTCACAGAAGCAAACTCCAGTTTCTCAAAAAAAGTTTCTTAAAAATATTTTTGGAGGTTTTCATTCTATTTTTCTTATCAGACTCATATAATAAAAAGAAATGGTTACGGTTTTTTCCACCAAACCTCCCATGTGCTTGTCAATGAAAAACTTACCTGCCATACTATGAGATATAAAGATGCAATAAGAGGCAGTGATTGTGTCCTTAAAGGCATCATTGCCTCCAAAGCAAATTATTACTAGTAAAAAGTCATCCTTCCAGGGTCAAGGTCAGCTATCAGGAGAAAAGCTTTGAAATTTATATTTGAAGGGAAAATATGGGACCAATTTCTAGTATGATTATTCAAACTCTTTAGTGTCAAACTTGGACTGAAAAGATCAAGACCTTTGAACAACTAACAGCTATTTCCCATTTTGAAAAATCTGGGGAAAGAATGAACCATAAATTTAGGGGTCTTACTAAGCAGAAAGAACTGTTATTGCTTTGAATACTGTGGGTACATTTTGAGTCTGTCTTGTGGGATGTTTAGCACAACATATGAGATGGAAAGTTGTGACTGCACATGTCATACTTTTTGAGACAAAATAGAACTGCCAAGTCCTGAGATAAAGGAATGGAAAATATAAGCACACATAATGAAGACTGTAGAAATTTGACATAAAAAAGTATTATGTTGTCTGATACATTGTCTCATCAACATGTTCATTATAATGCATTCTGTGTTCTATCCTATTCAGAATTTCTAGCTGTCTGTTTGTGCATTGATTTTACACCTCCCACCACAAAGCTTGGAAACACTGATGAGCATCTTCCCATACTTTAAAACCTTGCTGTACGTGGAGGAGGACATTTCTACTGATACAATCTCTATAGATATGCTCACATGGTTCATTTGTTCAGTTCCAAGTTTTGGTATCTTGTCACTCCTTTTGAATATACTGAATACACTTGTCACTCCTTTTGAATATATGTCTAGCCTGAGTTCCCTTTCCCAAAAGGGATCCTTAGTATAGCTTGGATTAGATTGCAAGTGCTACTAGATAAGTTTTGAAGAAGAGGTGTGTGTGAAGGAGTATGGACCATGAATCTAGAGGTGTGTCTGTATCTTTCCAGTACACCAATATCAAGACCAAATTACCCACCATCAGTAACTAATTCTCCATTGTGGTAAATTAGTTTGTGGTCACTTACCTCCTCCCTTCATCCCAAAGTCTCTGCTTCTATGTTTAGCATCTCCAAGTTTCTAAATAAAAGCCCAGATTAAAAGCTAGACCACTTGCTTCGTATGATTCCTGAGCTTCACAGGAATAGACAAGATGAAGTAAAACAAATGGAAGGAGTTAGGACTGGTTCAGGTCTTTGAGGAAGTAGGTGCTGAAGTAATGCAGTAGATGATGAGTGAGAACTCAGCTGCTGAACAGAGCAGATGAAGCAGAGAGAAGGCAGCTATGGACCAAAAACTGTGCAGTAGGTTAAGGAAAAGATGGCAAGTACAGGGAACATGTAGGCTGGAGTTGGGCAATAGAGGTATAGTGGAGACAGTGCAGAGAATTAATGAAAAGGAGGAGAATTAAAGAACAGAGAAATATATGAAGAAGTAATACAGTATGGCTTTCTGATTTATTGTTTACAGGAGTGAGAAGGAAAGAAAACAGAACAGAGTAATGATTTCCAGGTTTTCAGTTCCGTGGATGAGGTATCTGCCAATAACTGAGAGAATAAAGAGCAGAAGTGAGTTTGCATGAGAAGATGAAGAATTTAGTTTGGGATATGATTGAGTGGCTGTGGGATATTCATGGAAGGATGTAGATCTGAGAGTAGGATGCATGAGTTTAATATGTAAAGGAAAGGTCTTCCCCAGTGTTCACTGAAGCATTATTTACAATAGCCAGGACATGGAAGCAACCTAAATGTTCATCAACAGATGACTAGATAAAGAAGATGTGGTCCATACATACTATGGAATACTACTCATCCCTAAAAGCGAATGAAATAATAATGCCATTAGCAGCAACATGGACAACATAGAGATTGTCATACTGAGTGAAATAACTCAAGACAGAGAAAGACAAATATCACATGATATCACTTATACATGGAATATAAAAAACTGGTACAAATGAACTTATTTACAAAGCAGAAATGGAGTCACAGATGTAGAAAACAAACTTACAGTTACCAAGGGGGAAGGGAGGAGAGGGATAAGTTGGGATATCGAGACTGGCATACATACACACTAGTAAACATAAAATAGATAACTAATAAGGACCTGCTGTTTAGAACAGGGAACTCTACTCAATACTCTGTAATGGCCTACACGAGAGAAGAATCTAAAAAAGAGTAGATATACATATATGTTATAACTGATCCACTTTGCTGTATAGGAGAAACAAATGCAACACTGTAAATGAAATATACTCCAATAAAAAATAATTTTAAAAACAGCCTAGCTGAGTTGAAGGTATTTGGAGTAACCAGCATCTATGAGAGCAGAAGACGCAACCAGAGAGTATGGACACGAGACAAGAAGAAGGTCATGGGTAGAATTCGGGGGAATGCCATGGAAAGGCCCACAACAGAAATGATAAAGGAGGCCAGAGACGTTAGAAAACCAACTAAGTGGTATAAGGGAAAACAGAATTTCAAGAAGAAGAAATTCACATTCCACAGAGAGGACTGATAAGCAGAGGACTTAAAAGAATCCTTTAAACTTAGCAATTAAGAAGTCCTTGGGAAACAAACCCAGGGCAGATTAATAGACTGTGTGGAAAGTTAGAATTTAAGATATTTGAAATAGAAAACTCCAATGATGATAAAACCCAGTGGAGAGAGGGTCATGCCTAAGGAGTAGAGTGCTAAAACAGAAAGTCAAGATCAATAGAGTTAAGGTCACAGGACATAAAACTAAATGTGTGGTTGTAATATTCCAGGATGGGTAGTTCCCTGGTGGCCGAGTGACTAAGACTCTGAGCTCCCAATGCTGGGTCCTGGGTTCCATCCCTGGTCTAAGAACTAGATCTCACATGCCGCAATTAAATATTCCATGTGCTGCAACTAAAAAACAAAACAAAACAAAAACCCATATACTGCACCTAAGTAAGACCTAGCACAGCCAAATAAATAAATCTATAAATAAACATAAAAAAAGAAATATCCCCCAATGGCTGTTTATGTCAGTAGGAATCACTGAACAAAGTATCAAAATCTCCAGGGGATGTTGCAGATGCCTGGCCCACCTATTAACAGTTAGGAGGGAAGGGGTCTCCCCTGGTGATCTGTCAGGAGCCGCGTTAGGCATTACTGACAAAATAGAGGTACAGCCCTAAACCCCCTCCCTTTGTTCCGTAGCCCCGGACCTGGAATGAACGAGTTAGGCTTTATGGTTCTGACTTGTGTTTTCCTTTCCTTGGCTGAGTTGACTGAAGAGAATATTAAGGTGCTTATTGTTTTTGAGAGGAACAGGAGAAGGCATAAAGCCTTCTATAGCTGTGCTCAAAGAATAATTCATAAAGTTAATCACTGACATTTGTTCAAGGACTTCTACAAAAGAGTGTTCCAGGGTAAGCAGAGGCCGCAGCTTGAGACCATGGGAGCGATTCCTATCTGAAGCCTATTTGTGAGGAAAGTGTTTATGGCAAAGGAGTTTACTGAATTTAGGGCTTTGGAATAATTAAAATAGTTAGAAGCTAAAGATTTAAGGATTGCTGTGTTACAATATTCTACTATAGCTTATAAAAATTAGAGACTTTAGAGATATTATTAGCTAGAAGCCCTTTCTAAGAAATAGTGAACTTAGGATACTAGGGGCAAACAGGACTTAGAAAGATAAGAAATAAACTGAGGGATGTGGTATGCAGCCCAGACATTAGCATGAGTTACAGTGTATTCACAAGGACACATGAGAAAAAGTAGATAAGAGAATCACTGAGGAAGGAACTCCTTTTGAGGGGCAACAATGATTTTTGGAGAAAATAAATCTGGGTCAATGGGAACTAAAAATATCAAATCTCTGACCTAATGCTTTTGTAAAAGTATAAAAGAGAAAGAAACAGGCTTGAAATAAACAGGCAGTCCAAGAAAACTGAGAGGCTGCCTCAGTTTCTCTCGCCGACACCGCCCATCCCTTCAGGTTGAATCCCTGGCTGCTGGAGCTGGACTCTGGCAGTGATCCAGTGGTTAGGACTCTGAGATTTCACTGCAGGGGCAGGGGTCCATCTCTGGTCAGCAAACTAAGATCCCACATACCCTGCAGCATGGCCAATAAAAAAGAAAAAAGGAGTTGGGAGGGAGACATAGAAAGTGGTGTGGTAACATTTTCTAAGCCTTAAAAGAAGACAGCCACTACTTGAGGGGATGGGTAAGATAATGGATATCAGCAAGTGGGGAACCTGGCTGATGCTGAACAATCCCATTCCCCACCACCAGCAGCAGACCTGAAATACTGGGTGTGGGAAAACAAGTCCCCTCAGCTGGAAAGGGTTGAAAGAGATATAGCGTCTTGTATGAAAGAAGGGTGATGTGAATGTTCTATGAAGGTGTTAAAGCAAAAGAGGGAGTTCCTTAAAATATATTATGATTCCCTAGTACTGAGTCAAAAAGACTGTGGGTCAAAAAAGTGTAAGAGTCAGAGGGAAGACACTGAGCTGAAGAGTAGAGGGCACCCATGGAGGAGATGGTAGGTGATGGGGATGAGAGGTGGAGGGCACAGAGATGGAACTCACTGACCTCAATACCCAGACTCAGGCACAGGCTGTTTGGGTGTTTGAATGGACCTGGCATTCTGGGACCTGGATGCAGTGGGAGGGATGGGTCGCACTCATAGATTCCTGGCTGAGTGTCTTTACTTGCTCAGAGAAAATGGTTAGAAGTGAGATTTGGTAACTGAGAGAATTTTGCCCTCAGGACATGATAACTAAAAAACACTGCTTGCCGTCTTGCTCTATGGGGACTGAGTCATAAGCCACTGCAGCCACTGACCTTCAATACATCCTGAAAGGAGTTCACGGTGAAGATCAGAATGAGATACTCTGTGCTCTGGGAAAACTGGCAGAACAGAGCTTCAGACAGTTGGAGATTTTCAGGAGAATTTTTCTTAATGAACCTATATGCTTGCATCTCTCCATTTTTAGAAAAGCATTAAAATCATTAACAAAGATCATTGTTCCTCAGTGACTAGCAGCAACCTTCTGTTGAGATCTGTACTTGATTGCATGTACTTCCTTCACCAAAATCATATATGTGTATATATAGATATATATATACACACACACACACACACTGACTTCCTCCCTTACCTGCTGAAACAGTTCCTCAGAGTTCTCTCAGAGGCTGTCTCTCAGGGTACAGTCCTTAATCTGACACTGAGTAAATTGGACACACAGCTTTTACATCGTGCATTTTTTAAAGTCAACAGATGGTTAGGTGAAGAATGCTACAGACACTAGGAGTCCATCTCAGCATTTGCACGTCCTTTCTGTCCCCTCGGGGTTACTTTTTCCCTTTGAATCACTATCACGACTCCTGTTTCATAAAACCAACCTGCCTTTGCCAACTTGGCTTCTTTGAAGACAGACCAAGAGTCCCATCTTGATGCCCCAGAAGCCAAAGAACGGTAATTGATACGGGTGGAGAGAAGAGGAGGTCAGTGGATGCCTAAGAGGGCGGCTTACATGGGGAGGTGTCATCATTAGAGGAGGTGCTTGCTTTTTTCCTTCCTTTCAGTTTTTCAAAAATGTGCAACAGTGCAACAGGGTCAAGAAAGAGATCTCACTACTCTTGGTGTCTCATTTGCTCTTTCTTACCAGCCACCTTCTTCTAGAACCATCAAAAGTCTCCTCTACTATCTCCCTTCCTTCATGTACCACTTTCATATTCACTGACTATATGTGCTTGAGCAAAGCCCTAAGTTTGATGCCAAGGAAGCATATCAAAATGTCCTTTGTGTAAAGGGACAATGATAGCTGAAGGCAAAGGGGAAAGAGAGCCCTGGAGATGGAGTAAGAAGGCCTGGGTGTGAGCCCTAGCTATGCCATTCAGCAATTTTGTGATTTTGGACAATATACCTAACCTGATCACCTATCTAATGGAGATAATAATACCTACTTCAAAAACATTTTATGAAAATTAAATGAGCTATGTCAAAGTGCCTTTGAAATGATAAGACTCCATATGATGGAATGTGGTAAGCAGAGGGAGAAAGGTCCCAATAGAGTGGTTTGGATATTCATAGGAGAGAGTACACCCCCACCTCATGTTACAGCTGATACTATCCTTATGCTTTTACTATTTATAACAGATATAAATCACAGTTCCATGTAAACAGTCCCAGAATTTCTTCTCAGGTAAAGTAGGCCAACAGTCTGCTTGGTGGTATTTTGTAAGCTAAAATTGTAAGTCACAAATGTTGTTGTTGTTGTTCAGTTGCCAAGTTGTGTCCCATGGACTGCAGCATGCCAGGACTCTCTGTCCCTCACCATCTTCTGGAGTTTGCCCAAGTTCATGTCCACTGAATTGGTGATGCCATCCAGCCATCTTATCCTCTGTTGCTCTCTTCTCCTACTATCTTCAATCCTTCCCAGCACCAGGGTATTTTCCAATGAGTTAGCTATTTGCATCAGATGGCCAAAGAATTGGAGCTTCAGTCACAAATATTTATTCCTTATTCTTAGTAAACAGCTTAAACAGGCAAGATTCAAATAAGCAATTTTATAGGCTAGATAAACAGAAAACTTCCCATAGAGATAGGAGAATCTTATCTATCTTTATCCTCCAAGAACTTTTGATGGTGACCATATAAATGTCATTGTGAGAGCTGAACTTATTTTCATGTGTTGCTATCTTAAAACCCTCTATACCATTCCTTCCAACCCCCAAATCTGAATACATGAATAATTTTTATTTTTGAATTGCAGCAAGTTTTCACACTTGCCAGTAAAAGCCAACTCCATTACTGTTTTATAAGCTGAACTTTTGTTTCAATTTTTTTTTTATAAAGGAATGCTGATTCCAGTCCAAGAAAGGCATTTTCTCTGAATTGCTTAAGCACTCCTATTCATACTTGTGAATCATGGGTGCAAAAATGCAGGCACAAATCTGTCAGAAAATGTGAATGTCTTTAAAAACACCTTTATGTGAGAAATCATTAACATAAGATGGTGAGGTATGAAGTAAAATGAATTGCATCGAACAGCATAAGCAGACACTACTCTTAAAGTAACTTATGAAGGATCTGCATTTATTTAAAGAAGAGAAATGACTGCTAACATGTATTGAATATTAGCTTTATAGTATGAACAGTGATTTCCATTATACCCTTTTAATTCATTTAATCTTCACAACAACCCTATGTATTTGAGGAACCACCATACTGTTTTCCACAGCAACTGCACCATTAAAAAAACAAACAAACAAAAAAAAACTTCCTTTTAACGTGTTCAGTTTGAATTATTTATATAATGCATTTTGATATTATAGCATTAACATAGTAGTGCTTGATTAAAGATCAGCACATCTTTGTCATAACACATTAAGTTAAAAAATTACCTCAGAAGGTAAATATGAAATTGCCTAACTTCTAGAAGCAGGCAGTAGAATGGTGGTAGCCAGAGGCTAGAGAAGGGGGAAAAGGTACTGGAAGGTATTAGTCGCAGGCCACAAAGTTCAAGTTATGAAAAATCAGTAAGTCCTAGACCTCCATTGTATAGCCTAGTACCTATAGTTAACCTTACTGTACTGTATACGAAAAAGTGGGCTGACAAGGTAGATTTTATGTTGCTTTCTTATCATGTACATATTAAAACAGTAATAATAAACAAAAGGAGACAGGAGGAACTTTCTGGAGGAGATTGATGTGTTTATGGCATGGTTATAGTGTTGGTTTCATGGGTGAATACTTATCGCCAAGCTCCTCAAGCTTATATATCAAATATGTACAGCTTTTTGTGTGTCAATCATACCTCATTATTTTTTTAAGCAGTTCATGGGATGATGTTTTAAGACTATGAATATCTTGTTTTCCAACAACTTTTCCCCTGATAGTTTTAGCCTCAAATGATGATTCTTGTCTATATCAATTCCAACAATAGTGATTGGAGCAAGGTGATTTTTCAATTCTGTAATTCTAAGTACATCTCAATTTTTAATGTTGAGCAATATACCTGGCTTTCAAAAGTAAGAACTCCCTAAGGGCAAGTGGAGGCTTCTCAGTGTGCTGAAAGTATAAATCTCCTAAATCTGATGTCACTCACAGACATATCTGAATGCTCCACAAGACAAGGAAGAACCACCTTGTTGTATTCGAGAATAAACATATATTGATAGAAGTTGTTGAGACCTGTGGCCTTAGTCTGCTATTATAAAAGTTCAAAAGTCTGATGACCTGGCCATTAATATGGATGCTTCTGCCTCTGGAGAAGGTGATCAGAAAACATAATTTTTAAAAAAGGGATATTCGTGCTACTGCAGTTATAAATCATACATTTGCAATCAGGCAGTTCTCTTCTAGACATTTTAACTTTGCTTTAGCCTTTTCTTCTCTGCCACATGCGGATCATATTCTATGTGAATTAAAATCTGCTGCAAATGGATGTGGCATACACAAAGCCCTGTGACTCTTGGGGGATGAACCGCTGGTACGATGTGGGAGCCCATATCATCCTCCACTTATACCGTTTTTGTTTTGATGTGTATCATCAAACAGAGATGACTGTTGAATGTTCTTGGGCTTTCTGGTGTTTCTGGGCTTTCTTGGAGAAAGATTATCACTACAGCAAACAGCCTGAATTTTCAAGCCAGCTCTTTCCCCAACAATAGGTCACGGCTCTGGAACTTCAGCACCTGAGATGAAAGGAACTGCGCTCAGCACATTTCAGCTCTACCACCTGCACTTGCCTTGCTCATCTCTGGAATTTCTATCACAGCCCCCACAGCAGCCATGCACACCTGACTCAGGTTATAAGGAGGCCCTCAGACTCTTGAAAGTCTAATCCTATTTCTCCTCTAACAGATGTTCTTCTGGAAGGACCAATCAAGCTGTGAAATAAAATGAATTGTCAGGAAACTAGAAGCATCTTTACCCTTCAAAAAAATGAAACTTGCATAATGCAACTTCCTGACTTTTTTCTAGTTATTTCATATTTTGAATATTTAAATGCCTGAAATGATTGTGGATATTTGCTTCCTGTAGTGCAAACTCGTGTTTTAAATATTTTATATTTATAAAAAATAAAAATTAAGACATACAAACTTATATTTTGATATCTTCAACATTTGACCCATTAACTTTTTTAAAAAGGGTAATTTTTAAAAGAAGATGTAGTTAAAATGATATAAGTATTAACATGGAGAGTTAACCTAAAGAGTGAAGAGGGCCTTCCCCTTATACACAGGTATTGCGGTCACATAGTGTGGGCTTAGGAAATTGAGAAACCTTAGGAAATTGTCAAAGAAATGGAAAAACCCCCACCAGCTATATTCCCAATTCCCAGGCCCCTGTGTGCACACCATGGGCCTTCACTGAAAAAGATACGATTGACATTAGGCAAGAAGTCACGCTATGCATTTGTCAGGATTCCATTGGCGTTAATCTAACATACCAGATTTTAAAAAATCAACCTTATTGGCTCACAAAAGTGAAAAGTCAAGAGGCACATGTGGCAGGTTGAAGTCAGAAGTTCAAACAATATTTAGACTCTTTCCTTGCTCAGCCCTGCTTTCCTCTGTGTGTAGCTTCACCCTCAGACAGGCTTTTCTCCAGCACCAAGAATGGTCACCACCTACTCTCCACCTACCTAGTCCTTAGAGGCAGAGATTTCAAAGTAAAAAAAAAAAACACAAGCTGCTCTCACCTGGCAACTATACTGTTAGTGAAAACAAGTTTTTATACATGATAAACTATAATTTAAAAGGAAACAAAAACAGTCTGCTCATCAACTATTTGTATTTATATTTGCTAACAGGAGAAGACTTTTGAGGAGGTGGCAATTGATGGCAGAGGGGTGTAAGAAAGGCACACTTTGTTTCATTTTACATTTTGTCACACCATGCAGCCTGCCGGATTTTGTTCTCCAACCAGAGGCTGAACATGCATGCCGGTGGAGTCTTAACCACTGGACTGTCAGGAAAGTTCCTAAGAAAGGTACACTTTGGATGGTGTATTATTCTCTCTACAACATTTTCTTCACCTTTCGGAGAGTTTGTGATTATCTTGTACTGAATATAGCACAGAAAAATATCTGTAGTGTAAAATTATGGGTAAACTTAGTAGTGCTTCAAAATGCAAAAATAGTGCACATGTAAAGCAAGATCCTTCCACCTCACTTCTCTTACAGAGAACAGTTTTGAATTCACCGAAAGTGTGAAGTTCGCACTTGTTCTTTTGATATCCTCTGACTATGAACTGTTGTGTCAATTTATGAATCTATTTTTGCCTGAAATGGACTTAAAATATAACTGTATTTAGTGTGCAATTGGGTAGAAACACATAAGTCAGAAAAAAAGAGTAACTGTCCAAAAAGTGGTAGAATTTTTCAAGATTTATTAACTGAGCAAACAAATTATGTGAAGTATATATTTGAAGCATTTATGACAGAATTTTCCAGAGTTGATGGAAGATATAAATCCTTAGGTTCTAGAAGCACAAAGATCCTTAAACAAGACAAATCAAGGAAATGCACACTCAGACATTTCACAGGGAAACTGCAGAACACCAAAGACAAGCAGAAAGTTTTAAAAGCAGCTGGAGAGAGAAGACAAATGATTTACAAAAGGACAACAGTTAGGCTGACAACTGACTTCTCAACAGCAATGACAGAATCCAGAAACAGTGGAGTAATACCCTCAGAGTTCTGAGAGAAAATAACTGCCAATCTAAAACATACGCCCAACTAAATTGTAATTTAAGAATGAGAATGAAACAAGAACAGTTGAAACAAACAACTGAGAATGTTTTCAACCTACTCTCAGTAAAAGAAAAATACTTTTTTAAAGGGTAAGCTTCAAAAAGAGAGAATGCAAGATTCAAGAAGAAGCTATTTGGACCACAGCCTTGTCTAACTCAATGAAACCAAGCCATGCCTCGCAGAGAAACCCAAGACGAGCAGGTCATGGTGTAGAGGTCTGACAGAATGTCGTCCACTGGAGAAAGGAATGGCAAACCACTTCAGTATTCTTGCCTTGAGAACCCCATGAGTGGTATGAAAAGGCAAAATGATAGGATACTGAAAGAGGAACTCCCCAGGTCAGTAGGTGCCCAATATGCTACTGGAGATCAGTGGAGAAATAACTCCAGAAAGAATGAAGGGATGGAGCCAAAGCAAAAACAATACCCAGCTGTGGATGTGACTGGTGATAGAAGCAAGGTCTGATGCTGTAAAGAGCAGTATTGCATAGGAACCTGGAATGTCAGGTCTATGAATCAAGATGCTTGGGACTCATGCATGGGGATGATCCAGAGAGTTGATATGGGTGGGAGGTGAGGAGGGGGTTCCAAGACTGGGAACTCATGTACACCTGAGATGGAAAATTTTAATTAATAATAAAAAAAAAACTGTTGAAAATAAGGAAACAGTACGTTAGCAGATGAGTAAGTAAGATGAGTCCACTCCTCTGATTAATGATACGAAGCCTGGGGAGTAGGAGAAGAAAAGAATGGAAACAAAGGTGGATGAAGTTCTGCCTCTTCCACGAGGAAGGAAAAAACACTGACATCAACACAGAGACCTTGAAAGAAAAGTTGGAGTTGGCCAGAACGGTGGCTGTTCTAGTGGCCACAGCAGAAGAGCACCTACTCAAGCAGAGGTAAACAACGGTTTATGGGAAGGATGTCAGGATTCCACCGAAGCAGTGAAAGGGCAGAAGGGCCAGATTCAGAAAGAGAAACACGCAACGCTGGAGGCTGGTCACCAAGGTCATCCCTGCTGGTGACGGAGCACTGCCCCCGGATGCAGGCGTCCTAACCGGTGTCCACCCTTGTGTCCTTTTGCCCTGGACTCGAGGTCTCCAAGTAGAGAGCCCACTGCTGGCTGGAGGAAGGCAGGATGTTCCCAGATGGCCCTGAAGAGACAGCTCACCAGCCAGGGTCTGAAGGCTCAACAGGAAGAGGGAGGATGGCAGCACTTCCTAAACCATAATTGTTTCCTCCCGAAGGAATGATGCAACCTGTGCTGGTGAAAGGAGCGGAAGCCAGATCACAAAGGGCCTCATAAGGCATACTGAGCAGTGTGTACATTTTCCAGACTAAAATGGGTAATCAGTGAGAGGTTTGGAGCAGGAGAGTAACAAATTCCCAATTCCACTTTAGAAACATGGCTCTGGATGCTGAGAACATGCAAACTCGTGCACAGAACTCTAGCACGGTTTCCAGAAGTCTAAGGTCCATTTTTGAAACAGCCATGAATTTTTGCCTAGAAAAGGTACAGGTTACCAAAAGAACTTAGCCTTTGTTCAAGCCAACAGCTGAGAAGAGTCCTTGACCTCTCTTTAATGAGAGCATTTATTTTAAAAGCTTAGAACTGTGAATCCTTGCTCTGTCCTAAAGAAGATTGTCTGTATTTCCTATAGCCCCAAAGTGGTTTTTTTGAAGGATCTCCAAGCTGTTCCTCTAAAGTGTAACCCTAAGGACAGGGCCTGGCTCCCACCCTCTGTGGAGGGAGACTAACTTCAGTAGATGTGTTAGCAGGCTCCGATGGCCTGATCACCAGAACAGGAACCACTCACCTGCTTTTTGTGATTTTTCTTGTCCCTGACTCTGCTCCAGTCCCCACTCACTACCTCTTCCTACTCCCTTGTTCGCCCTTTAAAACACCCAGTGACCTCAGCAGAGATCAGAGTGGAACTCAGGATATCCTGGGGTCTCTCTTTTATTGCAATAAAATCCATCCTTATCATCTCTATCTAGCATTGGTTTTGTTGATCTTTGACACGGAGATTTGGAGGCAGAACTGGATGAAGGCAGTGATCCCTGGCTTAACATGAGTGGCCCAACCAAGGTACCAGCTATGAGTTGCAGAGAAGCTCAGGAGAGCTCCAGAGAAGAAATCGATTTAGGATGAATGGATTTTGTAACAGACTTTGGGGGACTATCCAAGAGAGCCCCCAAAAAATTTATGCTAGAAAAACTGTGCTCCCCACCCCTCCAAATAACTGACATGCATTATGCTATCCCTTTATTAGAAGTGTGTTATTGGCCTCCACTTAAATCTCATTCATAGCAATAATGTGGACCCTGTCATTTGTGGTTTCCTTGCCCATGATTCTGACCTTTACCATCTTTAGATATATACATATGTGTGTGTATATATATATATATATATATATATATATGGT
Organism: Neotragus moschatus; assembly: GCA_006410615.1. Lineage (NCBI taxonomy): Eukaryota > Metazoa > Chordata > Mammalia > Artiodactyla > Bovidae > Neotragus > Neotragus moschatus. The sequence continues at coordinate 1,416,656 of SJYA01002027.1, forward strand.
AAGGTTTCTAATACCTTAAAATGACAGAATAACCAAACAAGAACTCATCAGCCCAATACCCGCAACCAAAACCACTCTCCCCTCTTCCTCCCTTACTAGTAGCTCCATCCTTTCTCCCACAACCAGCTTTCAGATCTCATCAACTAGCAGTGACTCTCCCCTGCCACTTCTCCTGAGTTGCTCATAATCAAATTATCTACACATGAAGAATTTTTTAAGTTAGTTCCCTACTTTTCATTCACACTTGCTATGAGTTTAATCTTTTCCTCTTGCTTAAAAATTCCATCAGCCTTCTGACCAGTTTCTTCACATCTTCTGACTCTATCATTTCCATACTAAATTCTGATTAGTTTTACTTTCCTGCTGTAAAACTCTGATGATGCACCAGAGCTAATAAATTAAGCTCAAACCATTCTAGCATTAAAGATTTCCTCTCAGTATATTATACTATAAAAAAGTTATGAACATAGAATCTCCTAAATTGAGTGCACATGAGTCGGGGGTGAGGGTCTACTTTGCTTCATATTTCTTCCTAGGTCCCAGATATCCCTGGCTTCTCACTCATGAAGTGAGAGGAGTGAATAATCCAAGTGGTGGATTTGGGAGCTGGAGCTCAGCCTCTTCCCCGCCCCCCCC